>JAJONR010006668.1:0-70370 GCA_029582245.1 Solanum etuberosum | reverse complement strand
CCCCCCCCCCCCCCCCCCCCCCCCCCCCCCCCCCCCCCCCCCCCCCCCCCCCCCCCCCCCCCCCCCCCCCCCCCCCCCCCCCCCCCCCCCCCCCCCCCCCCCCCCCCCCCAGTGCCTCATTTTTTAGTAGAATGCTATTCTTAACTTCCTCTGTGAGTATGTGAAAATAAGATTTCCCTCGAAGCCGTGACTTTTGCACATTGATGAGGGTTGTCAAATTATAACCTATTTGATTGTAGCCTTTACATGACCTGCATAGAATGAAAAACTAGCTGTGGTCATGTGCCCATGCTTGGCCAGCTTGGACAAGAGACAACTTATCATATTCATGTTTTATTCACGTGTCATTACATTTTAAAAGTTTGCGCCTTTTTAAACTTTTCAGTATCTTCATTTTGCACGCATTTATCTCTCTCTCACCAATGCTATACTGGTTCAATGCAGATGGTCACATTAGGAGATATGAAACCTGATCCTGTACTATGGCATGAGCAATCTAGCAAGAAACCTTGGGAAAATGGACGGTATACACCATGCTAATTAATACGACGTAGTTAATGTCAATCTAAGTTATTTAGGTTATACATAACTTGTATGCACCATTGCAGGAACCGCCACCGTGGTGCAATGTCTTATAGGAACCACCACCGTGATGCAATGTCTGGTAGGAACCACCACCGTGGTGCAATGTCTGGTCTTCAGCTTGGAGAAGCTGCACATAGATTGGTGGTTAATAGTTTGCAGAAGAAAGAAGATAGGGGTGGAAATGGTGATTACAGGCGTACACATAATGGCCAAGGACATGGTAATTCTATGCACGCCCAACCAGCGTCCTATCGTGCTGCATATGGTCCTCCCATTCCTTCCTTTGAAACCCAGAGAAACAATGTTCATGAAAACATACGGCCTAGTTTCGGCCATTCTGCTCGTGATGCTGGACATCACCCCAGATCTTCTGGTTCTGATGACCATAGTAGTAAGTCTCGCCCATATCATGAGACCCACAGTAGAGATTATCGTGGTCATGGGCATCATACAGATGGAATGCAGCAAAATGGTGGACACAGTCATTCCTCGTATGCCAGTCATCCTCAGCACATGGGCCAAATACCAGTTCCACCAGCTACCAATTTCCACCAGCAGAGTGGATATGACGCTTCTACGAGCTATGAACCTCGCGGGGCTGAAAGCTATAACCAACGGGGTGGTGGAAGGGCCTCTCGAAACCAAAATGGTAGAGGATATCATCATCCACATCCTTCAGGAAATCAGTTCTCAGCTTTTGGGAGGGGAGGAAATAGAAGGCCACCTTCAGGGCATTGTCGGTAGAGAGCCCTTTTAGCCTGGACTATTTAAGGCCAAGCTTAGTTGCTTGTACGCTGAATCCTGCGAACAACTTCCATACTTTTGGTAAGCAAGGAAGAAGAACAAATAGCTGTTTCTGTCAATGATAATTATCTGCAGGCTGCTTTCTGGTGCTTATCATTACGGTTATTGTAGTGCTTTAGCTATGTATCTTTTCCATGTTTATTCTTAACACACAATGTCAGTGAGTTTCATTTGTTTGAGCAAGCACAATAAATTATTTGAAAGGTCAAACTTGGATGTATGAAGATGAATTTTTGCATCTAGTCGACTGGTTTATCTGTATTCTGAGTGCTTTATTTGCTAGACATTTTGGTGTATTGCATAAATTGAAGAAAGGAGATCATCTTTGATATGCTTATCCTTGAGTCGAGGATTTAGTTTAAGATCACAATATTCAAAACCCTTCTTTATTTTCTTAAACTTTATGCTAAGTTAAAATCAGACAAACAAATTTAAACGGAGAGAGTATTAGTATACATTATTAAGTTAAAAGCCTATCCAAAAAAAGTCATATAATACAAATTACGAACTGGACACAGATAGAACATCAAAGTCGATATGTCCGAGTGGTTAAGGAGACAGACTTGAAATCTGTTGGGCTTCGCCCGCGCAGGTTCGAACCCTGCTGTCGACGTTTTTTTCAGTTCCTTCTTTTTCTTTAAAGAGAAGCAATGAGTCGGCCGGAGTGATTACATATGATACGATAACTTATCGAGGACATGATATTAGATATGAGGGTATGGATGGCAAGAATTAAGGTAGAAGATTATTAAGTATTCAAGTGTTGTCTAGTTTTCCCTACTATTATCTTATTTTTTATTTTATTACCCGTTGTTTCCTTTACTTTAGTTACGTCATGTTTGTTGTTGCTCCTATACTTCTCTTTTATTTTTAGCATGATTTTTTATTACTGTATTTTCTTTTTATACTTGAGTTTTTATATATATGTTTTACAGTCGAGGGTCTGTCGAAATAAACAATCTCTTTATACCTTCATAAGGAAACAACCTATTCCTACGGTGTTACAATGAATTTGTTATTGTTGTATATAGCGCATAGTTTAATTACTAATTCTCTTCTAGGAATTTAATAATTTATATATAATAAAAAAAAATTAATTTTTTTTGTAATATAATTTTTCGACAATTTAATTAAACCTACATACATCCATGGTTGTGACTTGTGAGGAGTACTAGGTAGCTATATAAATAGATTATCGTTGTATTTAAGATTAATTTATTTTGGTAAGGGATGTAGTAATAATATTAACATGCATGTATGTTCATAAAATATTTACTTAAAGGAATGGATCGTTTCCTTTTGAGACAAATTATCGATATGTGGTATCCAAAATTTGAGGATTAAAACGCTTCATAATAACGACAACTTTATATTTATAATTCGAATTCGAAACTTTTAATTAATTTTCTTTTTACCAGTCTACCATAAAATTAGTAGTATCCAATGCTTTTGGTAAAACCAAAGCTCATGAGGCTCCTCCTTCTTTTATGGACCTTTGCCTTTTTCACCATCTTTTCCCAAGTGTATGGCCACATGCATGCAAAAGGCACTTCCATTTTAAGTTGTTATTTCTTGGGCAATTAATATATAAATAATATTTTATTTAGATATTTGAATTATGACTTGTTTCAATTAAAAATCTGAATGTAACTTCAAAATCCAATGAAGTATATGGATGTGATTTTTCCGCCTTTAATCATAGGAGAACTGTGAAATTTATGAAAAATAGTGCGCCTTTTTATTAGTTTTTTTCGTAGCATAAATTTAGATTAATCAGAATAATAAATTTCAAAAAGATAAATAGTTATAAAATAAAAGTGTGTTTGAAATAAACATTAATGAAAAGGATTTGAGAAAAGCAAAAAAATCTACTAGTACATTAGGGACATTAGGCATATGCACATAACTTTTTGGAGCTTTAGTCATAGTACAAGTAATTATTAGGGGAACAATCTAAGATAGAATCTTCTCTTTTCTTTTTACTTCCTTTTACTTCTTGTTTTTACTTTTAGGAGGGTTAAATAAATACTACTCCCTTTGAGGCTTTGACGTCTCCATTTTATATTATTTGACCTCTGTTGATTTGACATATTTCTTAAAAATATTTAATTAGATATAAATTTTACAAAATTAATTTTATTAATAATACTTTAGACTTTAAATTTGACTACTACTACTATGTTTCATGTTTGGGACTTTATGCCAAATGCAGCCCCAACCAATTTATGTAAAGGTGATTAGCCTAATGAGCAAAATTGGAAAATATTATAATACATGTTTGGTAAAGAGTGATGCTAACATTTCTCCAAATAAGTTGTTCATAGTGGATAAGGTACCAAATGAAGTCTTTCTTGTCTTTCACTTTAAAGCTACAAACACAATGCCATTCTAGAGGTGATAATTAATTTTCGTAATTTATTTTTAAAAATTTGATAAAGTAAGTAAAAAATACTATCTCAAAATTATTCGTAGACAAAACACTATGGGGATAGATGTAGCTAGAGGGGGATGGGGTTGATGGTTGCAAGGGATGGGTCTCCCCCAGGAGCTTCCATATGGTGACTCGTTGTTGAAAGCGAGGGGTGCTTACCATCCAAGCAACTTCCTCTTGTCGAAAGATAATCTACCTGAAATATCATTTATGGAACTTATTTTTTCTAATTTTCATTAGATAAGTGATTTTTCTGATTATAATTTTTTTTTATGTATATAGAGAAAATATTTTTTGAAAGATTTAACCAACCAAACACGCCCTAATTATTTTACGGTTATGATGTTGTTACCCACGCTATTACCATGGACCTTCACACAACTAATATTCGCTCTCAAATAAAAATTCAAACCCCACTGAAGCTAATTAAAAATGATATCAAAGAATTAAATTAGATAAAAAAACTTTAAAAACGCAAATCCAATTTGGCCCCCTCTTTCTCTTCGCCGTCGATATCGCCACCGTTCGACGGCGCCGGTAAATTTCTCAAACATCTCACAGTCTCTCCGTTAAGCTACATGCTCTGCTTCAGTGATTATTAACTATCAATTTTGTAGTACAGATTTTTGTTCGAAATGAATTGATTTTCGTTTTTAACTTTTAGCTCAATTTCTTAGTTCGCCAGAATTCGTGAATTTCTAATCTGTGCAGAAAATTTGAGTATATGAAATAAGTGACGCAATGCAATGCAAGACGATTTGCGGTGTCTGAATAAGTAAATGCTTGTTTGAGTTTGCTTGACTGTGATTCAGGACTAAGTTGTTGCATACTGTGTTTTTGTAGTGCTTTTTTAGCTCAATCAATTGGGAGATTATTGGATGTTTGCTTTCATGCGTAATTTTGTTCTTTATTTTTAGGGCTCAATGTTTTTTCGTATCCTTTGGGGATGATAAGCTAGTGAGGGAATTTGTTTAATCCTTGAATGGATTAAAATGCTTGTTAATGAAGAAGTAGAAACAAAAAGCAATTTTATTGAATATTAGGATTGGAACGGATTGGACCGAAAATTAGAGCGGAATAAACATAGAGGATACATCTAGGCTATAGCCAACCCAAAAGGTTTTTGATTGAGGTGTTGTTATTGTTGTTGTTAGTTGTTACTTCATTGCTTCTAGCATAGAAAGACCTAAAAGTAATGGCGCTCTTGGCACTTCCTGTATTCCCTATTCTTTGTAATTTTTTGTCTAAACTGATTTTCCTTGTAAAATGCATTCCCCTGTGTGTTGACCTCTATATGCTATCAATACGAGAGTTTGCTTAACAAGCACTGGCTTTTTTCCTGTTGCAGGGATTCAAGATGATTGGATCTTTTCTCACCAGAGGGCTTGTGTGAGTTTGAAAATGTTGCATTTATAAATGTTTAAGCACTAGTAGTCCTATTTGTGATTTTTTCCTTTTCCTCACGCAGGATGGTTTTTGGTTATGCTTATCCTGCTTATGAGTGCTTTAAGACTGTAGAAATGAACAAACCTGATATTCAGGAACTTCGATTTTGGTGCCAGTATTGGTATATTGCAGCATTTTCTCTGTCGATCTCTTAAGTATCTTCTCGTGAATCTTGGCTGTAACTAACTCATTCCTCCTAATTTTCAGGATCTTAGTTGCTCTATTGACAGTTTGTGAAAGGGTTGGCGATGCTTTTGTTTCATGGTAATCATATGAAAATTTTGGATGTTCGTATAAACTAGTGTGAAATCCATCTAGTGTTAACGCTTTAGTTATGCTTTGAAGGGTTCCAATGTACAGTGAAGCTAAGTTGGCATTCATCATATATTTGTGGTGTCCCAAAACTAAGGTATTCCGCGTAATATCCTCTCTTGTTTGAAAGAAATTTTAATCTTTGATTAGTTCCGGTGGCATCTTTTGCTAATTGTTTCATTTTCTCATAAAATTATTGCAGGGAACAACATATGTATATGATTCCTTCTTTAAACCGGTAGTGTTAAAGCATGAAACCGAGATTGATCGTAATTTGTTGGAGTTGAGGACAAGAGCTGGAGATATGGCATGTCTGTACTGGCAGAACTCTGCTAGCTATGTGCAGACGAGGTTTTTTGATATATTGCAATTTATTGCTTCTCAGTCAACTCCTCGCCCAACTCAGGTTTTCATCAAAGTGTTTCAGAATTAATCTTGCTATTTCAATCATGTTCTGTCTTTGAGTCATGCTATTTACCAAAATCGTGTTAGTTGCTTGTCATCTGAACTCTTATTTCATTAGCAGCACAAATTTGCTTGTCCAGTTATATAAATGGCTTTGCTATTTATTAACTCATATGGCTTTACTTGAGATCTCATTTTTCTAAATAGCACTTATGTGCTAGATATACTTACAAGTTGTTCCATTTTTTGGGGATTTGCAGAGCATATTGGGTTGTGTTCTAGTTCTTACAAGATTATGGCTAATTAGTGTCATTAGGGACTAATTCGTTCATTAGCAATTGGAATTGAAGAATTAGAATTACGGCTGAAATTTGCTTGCCTATTGCTTATTGCATGCATGTTGTCGCCTATTATCACGATTTCCCAGCTACAATCTTCTCTCCATAATTGTGTTGCTGGAATTTAACTCCCGTGTTTCAGAGGGTCAATTATGACCTTTTTTCTTGAAATTGCAGCCACAGAAGCAAAGCAGTAGAGGCCGCCAACGCACAGTAACACCACCAAAACGCAGATCAGCTGCCCTAGCTACAAAGGTACAGACTGAAAAACAAGCACCTCCTGCTTCTACTGAATCTTCAAGTGAAAAAGAAGCAGACACAAAAGAAAAGGTGAAGCCCTCACAACCACCTCCAGTGGCTACCCCTGCTTCTTCTGCTTCCTCCTTAAATACACAAAAAACGACTCCAACTGAAGCCCTTGCTCAAATCACCAAAGCTTCGAGTCTAAGCAAAACTCAAGTGATGCAGATTGATCAAGTGCCTTCCTCGGACAATCAAAGTGCAAAACCTCTTGTTGATACAGTCATGGAGGATAATCAAACTGCAAAACCTGTTGTTGATACAGTCATGGTGGAAGCAGTTCGAGTAACACGTGCCAGATCAAGGAGGACCCGACCTGCACCCAATCCTTGACTTAGATGGTGGGTAAAAAGATACATTCTAGGATGTTGAGTTCAATGTACATGTCATATCTTCTTTCATTCATTATCTGAAGTTGTCCATGATTTGTTAAAGCATGCATTGAGAAATGATGGGTTGATCATGAGCAACTGAAACTTTGAGCTTCTTAGAGAGTTTCTGTAAAAGCAGATAGCCAGATACATATCGGCCCGTCCTTGGGATGAACTTCAAAAGATTTCAATGATAAACTGAAATAAAACTCAGTTCTGAATGCTCTAGTATTTTTCTTGTTTTTCTCAAGGCTTTTGCTCCATGTAAAATTTAGTTTTTCCTTGCTTCAATTGGGATAAAGGCTTGTGCTGGACTTAAATATTTTACAAGAAAAATATTTCACTTTATACGAAGCCTTCACTATACACTTAATTTATTTGATTTTGACTAACTGCGTACACTTATAATGAGGAGCTCCTTAATGAGTTTGAGAAAACATTACATACTCCACCATTTTTTCAAGACATGTTTTTGAATTTAGGGGTCAACTTTTAGAAATTATGTGATTTTGACGGTTTTTTGTGTGTATTAGCCCATGAATCTAAAGCCTTGGGCCGCTTGAGTTTATTTTTTTTTGAAAAACTTTATGAGGATGTTCGTAATGGGTTGGGGAAACATTACGTATAGTTCCATCATCTTTTAAGGCATATATGGGCCAAATTTTAGTAATTACACGACTTTGGAGGTTTTTCGTGTGTATTAGCCCATGGATTTGAAGCCTTGGGCACTCAGAAATTTTTTCATGAGGACTTCCTTAATGAGTTGGTGGAGCATTACGTATAGTCCGATAGTTTTTTAAGGCATTTGTTTTTGCATTTACAGGTCAACTTTTAGGAAACACGCAACTTTGGCGGGTTTTCGTAGGGTATTAGCCAATAGATTTGAAGCATTGGGATGCCAGATTTTTTTTTCCTAAAAAAACATAATGAGGACCTTTGTAATGAGTTGGGGAGCATTACGTATAGTTCCACCATTTTTATGGCATATTTTTGCATTTACGGGCCAACTTTGACAAATTTTCATGTGTAATTAACCCATGGATTTGAAGCCTTGCGGCGTTGGGAATTTTTCACTGAAAAAACTTTATAAGGATCTCCATCATGAGTTGGGGGAACATTACGTATAGTCCCACCATTTTTATGACATATTTTGCATTTATGAGCCAAATTTAAGGAATTACGTGACTTTGGTGATTTTTCATGTGTATAAACCCATGGATTTGAAGTCAAAGGACGCCCATTTTTTTTTCTAAAAAAACGTTATGAGGACTTCCATAATGAGTTGAGGGAGCATTAGTTATAGTCACACCATTGCGGAGGTCCTCATATAGTTTTTTCAGAATTTTTTTTGGGTGCCCAGAGACGTCAGATCCATGTGCTAATACACACGAAAAATGGTAAAAGTCGGGTAATTACTTAAAGTTGTCTCGTAAATGTGAAATATGCGTGAAAAAAATGACGGCACTATATGTAATGCTTCCCCAACTCATTACCGATGTCTTCATATAGTTTTTCCGGAAAAAAATTCGGGTGCCCCCAAGGCGCAAGATCCATGGGCTAATACACACGAAAAACGGTGAAAGTCGAGTAATTCCTAAAAGTTGACTCATAAATGTGAAAATATGCATGAAAAAAATGGTGAGACTATACGTAATGCTTCCCTAACTTATTACAGAGGTCCTTATATAGTTTTTTCAGAAAAAAATTTCGAGTGCCCAATGGCGCTAGATTCATGGGCTAATTAATACACACGGAAAATGACAAAAGTTGGATAATTTCTAAAAGTGTACTCATAAATGTAAGAATATGCGTGAAAAAAATGGTAGAACTATATGTAATGTTTTCCCAACTCATTACGGAGAACCTCATATAATTTTTTCTGAAAAAAAATTCTGGTTCCCCAAAGGCTCCAGATCTATGGGCTAATACACACGAAAAATGGTGAAAGTCGGGTAATTCCTAAAAGCTGTCTCATAAATGTGAAAAAAATGGTGAGAATATACATAATGCTTCCCCAACTCATTACAGAGGTTTTTATATATTTTTTTCTGAATTTTTTTTTGGGTGCCACAAAGGCGTCAGATCCATGGGCTAATACACACAAAAAATGATGAAAATGGGATAATTCCTAAAAGTTTGCTCGTAAATGCAAAAATATGCGTGAGAAAACAGCATGACTATATGTAATGCTTCCCTAACTCATTATAGAGGTCCTCATATAGTTTTTTCAGGAAAAAAATTCGGGTACCCTAAAGGTGCCAGATCCATGGGCTAATACACACGAAAAACGGTGAAAATCGGATAATTACTAAAAGTTGGCTCGTAAATGCGAAAATATGGCTGAAAAAAATTGTGGGACTATACATAATGATTCCCCAACTCATTATGGAGGTCCCTAATATAATTTTTTCAGAAAAAAATTTAGGGTGCCAAAGGCGCTAGATCCATGAGCTAATACACACGAAAAACGGTGAAAGTCGGGTAATTTCTACAAGTGTGCTCGTAAATGCGGTAGGACTATACGTAATGCTTCCCCAACTCATTACGGAGGTCCTCATATAGTTTTTTCAGAAAAAAAATTCGAGTGCCCCAAAGGCGCTAGATCCTTGGGCTAATACACACGAAAAATGGCGAAAGTCGGGTAAAATTCCTAAAAGTTGACTTGTAAATGCAAAAATATGCATGAAAAAACGGCGGGACTATACGTTATGCTTCCACAACTCATTACGGAGATCCTCATTTAGTTTTATCAGAAAAAAGGTGCCACAAAGGTGTCAAATCAATGGGATAATACACACGAAAAATGGTGAACTTTGGATAATTCCTAAAAGTTTTCTCGTAAATGCGAAAATATGCATGAAAAAAATGGCGGGACTATACATAATGCTTCCTTAACTCATTACGGAGGTCCTCATAGAGTTTTTTCATAAAAAAAAATCGGGTGCCCTAAAGGCGCCAAATCCATGAGCTAATACACACGAAAAACGGAGAAAGTCGGATAGCTCGTAAAAGTGTGCTTGTAAATACGAAAATATGCTTGAAAAAAAAACGACGGGACTATACATAATGCTTCTCCAACTCATTACAGAGGTCATCATATAGTTATTTTCAAAAAATAATTTTGGGTGCCCTAAAAGGGGCCTGATCTATGGGCTAATACAAACGAAAAACGGTGAAAGACAGGTAATTTCTAAAAATTGGCTCGTAAATGTGAAAAAATGGAAGGACTATACGTAATGCTTGCCAAACTCATCACCGGGGTTTTCATATAGTTTTTCTGAGTGCCCAAATGCGCCAGATCCATGGACGAAAAATGGCGAATAATTTCTAAAAATGTGCTTGTAAATGCATACATATGTGTGAAAAAATAACGAGACTATAGGTAATGCTTCCTCAACTCATCACGAAGATCCTCGTATAATTTTTTTAGGCAGAATACCTAAAGATCGTAAATTTTCAAGTGGTTAAAAATTAAGCAGAATACCTAAAGATCACCTTAAATTTAACGCGTTTTATTTAGTTCACTTCTTAAAAGTTCTTTTTTTTTATACATATATTACTATGTATAGTATATATATATTTTAGGGGCACTTATGCTTGCCATGATGAGTGAGCATGTCACGGTAACAAGGGCAAAGATCTTGGTTCCCAGAGGTGCCAGGAGGCACACAGTTACAACGACTGCAGCAAGTCCCACATGCTCTCAAACACATTTTATGTCTTGATGCTAGAAGACATCTTGCCTCACATGCTGTTCCACACTCTGCAAGCGGATTCAGGATTTTAAGCTTTCGTCTCGTAAAAAAAAGTTGACATTAAAATTTAAAACTTGAAAATTTGAGTTTTTGAAATGTGATATGAAACTTTATATTTGGATTTTGCAGGTGGAAGTAAAATTTCTCCAAAAACTCAACTTGAAAACTTGAAAATATTTAAAGATTGGATTTTCAAATTCTGATCAAACATAGAGTCAAAACATATATTTAAAAATAAATCTTCAAATTTTGATCCAAATTTTTTGGTCAAACGCTACCTATTACTTTTTGTGACCATGAGTTCGAAATTTGTAGAAAGTACTACTATATGTTTTTTGGAAAATTAAAATTCAAGTTTTATAAGAGGAAGATTCGTGCACAAAACATCTCGAGAGTGTCATGTATATAGTCTAATTTAATAGAAATATTAGTAATTGCTTTCAAAACATAAATTCATATTCTATAAATCACATGAAAGACAATTTTACAGTTGCTTCCAGATTTCACAACTAATATGAATCCCACCTGGGGGAGGGGGGGGGGTGGGGGTGCATGTTAAAATTAGCAGTTAATTTCAAGCTCATTTGATACAACATGAAAATTGAATAATGGACTATAGGTATATATCACACTTTCAAATTATAAATAAAAGTTGATGGTTTATAATATATATGATTAATTACCTGATGTAGGGATGTAAGTAGGGTTGTTAGCACCCTCTGGTCCAACCATATGCACCTAAATTAATCATCAAATCTTAGTTAGCTACGTGTTATAAAACGACGAATTTTATAGCTAACATTTATATTATTTCGATAGTAAATTAAATACTCAAATTTAAAAATATACCGCTTGGTTGTCACCATCACCATCATCATCAGCTTTCACAAGATGAACAATAAATAGAGAAATCAAAACCATAGTAACAAGAAGAAATTTTGAGATGGCCATGGCTAACACTTGCTGAAATATAAACTTTTACACTATAGTTTTTAAAGATGCTAAAATAAAGTTACCATTCATGATTTTCATATAAATAGACTTGAAAAGAGAGAAAATTAAAGTGAGTAACAGCTGTAAACAACTTGGAAATTAAAATTATTATTATTTGACGTGCAAGTAAGTAATGAATCTATATAACTTTTATTCATGACTAAAAATGAGCATTTTAATACAATTTTAAATTAATAAAATTACATTTAAATTTAGAATTCGGCTACATCAACAGACAAAATGGGGAAAAAGACAAAAGTGGCTGTAATATATGAAGTTTATCCAATATTCGTGTATTTTTTTTAAGAATATGCTAGAACAATTTAAAATTTTATTTTTAAAAAAATATTCTCATAATTTTGTAATCTTAAGCTCCTATTGAAACTTTAAATTTACATTTTCGAAGTAATGTTTGGATATTCATTTTATTTGAAAATATTTTAAAATTTTGTGAGCGAAAGTTCTAAAATTTAAAAATTGGTGTGAGCCAGTTTTTGAAAACTTGAAAATATTTATAAAAAAAATCTGATCAAATTTTATGGTCAATAGATATTTAAAGATAATTTTTCAAAACTTAATCCAAAATTTATGACCAAAGACTAATTTAATTAGCCTTCTCCGGTCGTCTCCTCTTTTTCGATTGTCGCACTCCCTTCGTTTCATATTAATTATCAAGATTATTAAAAGTATTTATCTCAATTTACGTTCCATTTTATAAACTTAAGATAAAATTAATTATTTTTACTCCATTTTACTTTAATATTAACTATTCTTGAAATAAAATTAGCTTGACTAATCTTATTCTTAAATAAAGTAATATATTAATTAGAAAGAAATTATGTTAACTAATATGAAACGAAATAATAATTTGTTGTGAAAGTCGTGTCTTGATTGAAGTTAATTAAAACTTTGTCGTCTCAACTCCTAACTCCCAACAAATAAAAGATGGAACACAATATGGGAATTTGATGTTCTTTTTACTTATCATATTTTGTTTTTTAAAAGTTCATTTGACTAATTTTTGAAGTTAAATTTGATTACATTAATTTGATATTTTAAATTAAAAATTTAGATATTTAAAAACTATACAAAAAGTACTATAAATTGCAATTTTTTATATATCAATATGATAAAAAAAAATACATCATAAAATATTAATCAAAATTTATATCATTTAACTCTTTTAAAAAAAAAAAAAACTGTAACAACTAAAAAGGAACCGATGGAGTAGTATTAGCTTGACTAATCTTATTCTTTTCTTAAATGAAAGTAATATAATTTTTGTATCAAATTCACACAACTTTTATGCCCAAGAAAAGCTTTCATGACAATAAAACATAAAAAGTATTCAAAACATCATAAGTAGTTTCGTTACGTTTCTTTTTATAAAAATTAAATAATATTTGATAAAAACAAAATTAATTCTTCTTATCATTTTCTTTATTAATAAAATATATACTCCTAATCTAAAAAAAAAACCTCCCCTCTTACGTTCTCCAATTCGAATTAGAGAAGGAAAACTAAAAAATAAATCAATTTTTTTTATATTTAAATATCTTTGATTAGTTATTATTTTTTTTAAAAAAAAATGATTCAAAGTAGGATTATACATTGTGCTTCATTCAATGAAGATGAAATCAACGTGTGAATATTTTAATGAATCTAAAAGATCAAATTGAAGAATCTGAAAGAAAGGTACTGAAAATTTATAAATTTTACACTTTTCAATTCTTTGTTTATGCTCAATTTCGTTTATATGTTTATTATTATTATCGTCCTAATTTACTTGACATTCTTTTAATTTCAATAAGCAAAACAATTTCATCCTAATTTACGTGGAATTATTAGTTCAAAAGGTAATTAAACTGTGAGAGTTTATTCGATTAAAGTCATTAAACTTTATTTTGTATCAGTAAAATCACTCAATTTAAGACTTTTATCTTTCAAAAGTACTCAACTAAAGTTAGTATTAAAAAAATCTAACATGACAATGAATAAAGGACTCAAAAAATTATTCAATTTTGAGAATTTTTCTAACAAAATAACTAAACTTTGTTTTGTATCAATAAAATCACTCAACTTAAGCCTTTCTATCGATAAAATACGAAAACTTATTATTAAACTTACGTTAACAAACTTCACCAGACTCATGGGCTAAATTTGGGCCAATTAGAATATGTTAGATTAATAAAATTACGATTTTATTTAATGATTTATTTTGACATGTTAATTTTTTTTCTTAATGTTAAATAGAGTTGAGTGATTTTATTGATACAAAGATTTTGAGTTGAGTAATTTAAATGATGAATTTAGTTGATTGATTTTGAAAAAATAAAACTTTAAGTTGAGTGATTTTATTCGTACAACACAAAGTACGTTTAATAACTTTACTAGATAAATTCTTATGGTTAATTAATCTTTTGAGATATTAACTCAAATTATATGGCATCGTTCCAATCACTATATACTATAATTTATATATTTTTCATATATGTAAATTTTATTCGATAAAAACCATATTTAAAACTTTGATATTCAAACTTACGATATTAAATAAATTATCTGAATTCTTGCCTTTGTAGATAAGAGAAAAGTTGACTCGATGTAGAGAATCCCTAAGACGGGTGAGTGAGTTTGTGAATTATTTAATAAAAAAATATGTTTTTATTTTTCAAAATTATCGTATTTTTTGGGAGTACAAATTTGAGCCGTGAAAATAGTCATTAATACTTGCATTAAAGATAAGATTTGTCTAAAACTTGGTTTTCTTTGTCGTAATTGTACAGGAGGTGGAGATAGTACAAAGTTATAATAAGAAGCAAAAAGCTTACAATGTTGAGTTAAAAGCAAATAGAGAAAAGGTAACTAATGAAATCTTTCATGTCATTATTATCAGAAAATCAGCGTTTGACCATGAGAATTCATTTCAAATTTAATAAACAACTTATAACTTGTTTTTCATCTCGCTTTTCACTTTTAAAGTTATATTTAAGTACTTTCAAACATGAACATTATCTCAATTTATTATTATTACGTAAAGTATAATCAAATACAATTTTATTATGACGTTACTAAATTAGATTGATTACTTGCTAATTACAGGTAATGACAAACTTAAACGGACAAGAACTAGAGACCAACCATATGTTACAATACCCAATGGGCCAACTGCCAAAATTGGGCTCTATGAACCATATAAGCCCAATAGGAATGGGCCAACTTCCACAAGCCCAGCCCATATTCCCATCTACTAATGGATTGGGCTTTGTGAGCTATACAGGCCAAATAATTGGTATGTCTAATCTCAATGTTTTCACCATGAACTCATTATCTCAAAGAAAGGCCCAATATGCAGACGCTAGGAGAAAGAGGAGGATGAAAAGAATTGAAACTAAGAGATCATCTGGTTTAATTGATAATTAGATTTGGTGTAATTCGTTTTAAATTTTTTATTATTGTTTTTTTTTAAAAAAAAATATTCAGGCGATACATTTTCTTATCTCATGATAAGGCATCAGATTGACATCATTATCTCGTGAAAGGAGAAATTTTGATAGAATTATTTGATGAGGAATAACATATATAACCGAAGTGGTTAGGAGAATTGTAAATGAGTTTTTTTTTTTTTTTTTGGGTAATGAAGTTTGGTTCACATATCCTTGCCATCGATACTTTGGTTCAAAAATGTCCTTTTAGTCAATACTTTGGTCCAGAAATGCTTACTAAATGGGTCAAAAATGCTAATTTTTGAAATAAATATATTATTTCTTTTCTTTTTAAATACTTCTTCTTCCTAATTAAATATTATTAAAAAACCCTATTCTTGTTTTCTTTTTTTTAAAATCACTTTAACAAATAAAAATGTAGGAAATAATTTTTTTCTTCTTAATCTCATTTTATCAATTAAAATAGAATAACTTCATATACCCTTTCGACGGATTATATATGTCATATATATAAGATCATAGTATATATAATGATAAAAAAATAATTATAATAAAATAAGAAATATTTTTATCATCTTTTTTCTTGGATAAACATTTGTTAATTTTAAAAAATATTATTAGAAAAGAAAATAAATAATATATTTATTTGGAAAATAAGCATTTTTGAGTTTTGACCCATTAAATAACAATAAGGACATTTTTGAACCAAAGTATTAACGGCAAGTGCATTTTTGAGCCAAACTACACCGGACATTTTTATTCATTTGGACATTTTTTTGTTTTTACCCTTTTCCCTTTTCATATTCAAATCACTATATAACATTTAATTTTCATTCACAAAAGAACAAATAAAACAGAGAGTTCATCCAAAATAACATAAGCTCTAGAAACAAAAAATAAAGACAGTAGTAATACTAAAATTTGAAAAGTCATTGGCCTTCATAATGCTCTTCATCAAAATCTTCCTCAACTTCAGCAGTAGCATCTTGGTACTGTTGATATTCTGCAACCAAATCATTCATATTGCTCTCAGCTTCAGTAAATTCCATTTCATCCATTCCTTCCCCAGTATACCAATGCAAAAACGCCTTTCGCCTATACATGGCCGTGAACTGCTCACTCACTCTCCTAAACATTTCTTGAATGGAAGTCGAATTGCCAATAAATGTGGATGCCATTTTTAGCCCAGTTGGTGGAATGTCACATACACTAGACTTCACATTGTTAGGGATCCACTCAACAAAGTACGACGAGTTCTTATTTTGGACATTGATCATTTGTTCATCTACTTCTTTGGTGCTCATTTTCCCCCTGAACATAGCAGATGCTGTTAAGTAACGTCCATGACGAGGGTCAGCTGCACACATCATATTCTTAGCATCCCACATTTGTTGTGTAAGCTCTGGAACTGTGAGGGAACTGTATTGCTGTGATCCACGAGATGTCAGTGGTGCGAATCCCACCATGAAGAAATGAAGACGTGGGAAGGGGATTAGATTCACAGCTAATTTTCTCAAGTCTGAGTTCAGCTGACCGGGAAATCGCAGACAACATGTAACACCACTCATTGTTGCAGATATCAGATGATTTAGGTCACCAACTGCAAACAAAAAGGATACGATTTAACATTCACATAAAAATTGCACTACTCCATTCGTATCAAACTATCAATTTTTATACAACGTTGCTTAACTAAACTCGACGTTTTTACATCAATGAATTCAGGATTTAGAATTAATAAATTCCATTTTGTTGCCCTTTTTATAATAAAGTTTGAGCTAGAAGGTTAAATGTAATAATACTCCGTTATTTTAGGAATGATACGACACATTTGGAACGTTCTAAAATGAAAAGAGTATGATTATATAAGTTTATATCAAAGAAAGGAACTTACAAGTTGGATTAGTGAGCTTTAGAGTCCTAAAACAGATGTCGTAGAGGGCTTCATTGTCAAGGACCATACATTCATCAGCGTTCTCTACTAATTGGTGCACAGAAAGTGTAGCATTGTATGGTTCGACAACAGTGTCAGAAACCTTTGGAGATGGAAAAACAGAGAAGGTGAGCATCATTCGGTCTGGATACTCTTCCCTTATCTTTGAAATTAAGAGAGTTCCCATGCCGGAACCAGTCCCTCCTCCAAGTGAGTGACAAACCTGAAATCCTGGCTCATAAAACAACAAACGAAGATTGTAAATAAATAAATAAATAAAATAAAATAAACAAAGGCCCAGTTTAAAATGTAGATAAATACAAACCTTCTAAAATTCAATTATGTTCAAAGAGTCCCTAAAAGACTAAAGCATTAGTGAGAGATTCTCGTTCTACAAATCTTAGGCGTTCATATCTCCAGAAAATCATGGATCATTGTACAATTTTTTTGATAAAACATTCTAATTTTGTACTATAAGTTTTGAGAAAAGACACTAGGCAGTAAGATCCTTGATTAATTTCGACAGTATAAAAGACAAGGTGATCGAATCCAACTTTCCAGCATTAATTCAGATCGTTTACTGAAAAAAGGAGGAAAGCGCATCATATATCATAATTCCAACTCTTTTTTTGGATGTGTCTCACCACGAAGGTGCATTATAGATCAAAATTATGAACTTGTCTATCCACAACTTTTCCATATGAATTGTCCAAAATGTTTCTTATATTTACTAAAACTACATATCCACAAATGTACATTAACAGAGACAAGTACTACTTTATACGTTTGCATGTGTTCATTCGCGCGTCATACGAACAAACTCTATCCATTAATTACAACACAAGAGCATATTTATAAGCATTATAGCTATCATTGTCGCGACAGGTGATTAACATCAAACAGTTTACACGCACTTCAATTATTTCATTATCTATCCATCAAAACTTAAACAAATAGTATTCCTTCACTTTTACTTGACACATTTCACATTTCCATATTCAAACTACATGATTTTACCAAATGTGAGAAGAATTGCAACTTATAGCATTTTTATCACATAGTTTTCGAATATCTAAACTTTAGAAGCAAAAGTGAATTTTTTTCAAATTTTTTTTTTTGCAAACCTTGCATGCAGTCACAATACTCAGCTTCTTTACGAACAACATCGAGAACAGAATCAATCAACTCAGCGCCTTCAGTGTAATGTCCTTTGGCCCAATTATTTCCAGCACCAGATTGTCCAAAAACAAAATTATCAGGGCGAAAAATTTGTCCATAAGGACCAGATCTAATACTATCCATAGTACCGGGTTCGAGATCCATAAGAACAGCTCTAGGTACAAAACGACCAGCAGTAGCTTCATTGAAATACACATTAATCCGTTCAAGTTGTAGATGAGATGCACCTGCATTACCAGCATTGTAACGTCCCGTTGGATCAATGCCGTGTTCGTCACATATAACTTCCCAGAATTTTGAACCGATTTGGTTCCCGCATTGCCCTCCTTGAATGTGTAAGATTTCTCTCATTTCGTTTTTTTTTTTTTTTTTGCTTGCTTTTGTTAGAATGGAAAATGGAAAGAAAATGCGAAGAAATAAAGAGAATATTATGACAACAGAGAAAAGTGGTTATGAGGCGACGGAACAAAAATGCGGACGAATTGAAACCGCTTGCCTGATCGATAGGGACAAAGGCCCACGTGTCCACCGTCATAATAAGGTTTTTTGTAAAAAATATTATTGCTAGCTCGTTATTAAAGCTCGTTGGTTGAGAAATAAGATACTCTATGAATGACAGAGGAATTAGACTCACTCGTTATTAGAGCTCGTTTGGTTGAGAAATTGGTTGATCAGAGCTAGTTTGGTTGAGAAATTGGATGAGAAATAAGATATTCTATGAATGACGGAGGAATTAGACAGGTTACGTTGCATGGCTCGAACTCGTGACGGAGGAATTAGACAGGACTGTCACACACACTTTACTATGTCTCATTCATCCAACATTTGAAGCAAAAGTAATTTTAGCTCTTAATTTGTTTATTCATCTTATTAACATTATTATTATGTTTATGCGGTGTTGTTTTTTTCAAATAGTTTTAAATTTTAAATAAGAAATGATGATGGCTATAAATTTTGTTTAAAAAATTGATGTCTATTTTCCAAAAAAAATACTAAAAAGGTACGTCTAAACAGACATCTATGAGGCTGCTTCTCTCTTGACCACATGTCTGGATTCCGAGCCATGAGTATCTTTGAAAATGAATACAGATGAAAGAGAGACATTCTTCTAAATTTCTTTTGGTGTAAATGAGAATTACAGTTACATGTAAGTTTGCTGAGTAGCAAATACCTAAAAAATGTGACCAGAAGGTCCACAATAAACAAGTTAGAAACATGCTGAACAAGTAAACTTTTGCACCTATTCTTAAAAGTAATGTCAAGAATCATATTACATTCAGAAATCATGTCTTTATTCAACTATATTATGCTTCCCTCCCAGTTTAAATCAATATAGACCCCCCTCCTCCTACCTTTAATTTACCTACTGCTACAAGACACTGGCCGGTAAATGATTTAACGACTGGGATAACAAATTGAAGTTTACTTCCATGGTGGTGGATGATGTTTGAAAGGGGAAGGTTCGCAGCCACCATCTGGTTCTTTGCGTTTCCCACCAATACTCAAACTGGTTGAGGGTTGCATGCTGATCCTGAAGTGTTCATCCATCGTTCTAGCTTGTCCTTGATCAAAAAGCTGCCTCAGACCTCCGGTGTCTTTATTCCCACGATCAAGTACTAAGCCAGTGTCGAGATCCAGACCACTTCGTGATGGCCAAACTCCATTGGGAACAGGTGCACTTCCCATGTTTAAAATGAATGATTGTTGGGAGAAAGATGGTGGTATTGCTGAAGCAGATCCGCCAATTTGAGGTACAACAGGAGCCCCCCTGGAATCCACCATGTAAGGAATATGACCACTTGGTCCATACATCGATGAGGAGAAAGCCATGGGAGGAACTGGAGCAATGCCACTGTAACCGAAAGCAGGAAGAGGGGTATATTGAAATGGAGATCCCATTCCTAAAACTCCTCCACCTCTTGCAACATTATGCTCAACAGCGTTTTCTGCTACCCTACCATTTGGGAAAGGAAAAGACTGAGCAGCATAATCTTTACGGTTGACCTCTACCTTCACGCCCATGATGGACACAACAGTATCACCTGATTTTATTCCACCAGATGCGTTAGAATTCTGAGGTGGTTTCTTGAAGTTGTTCAGATTTGAGAAATCATTGAGAAAAGATGACTGGTCATTTAGATCAAAGTTCCTTAATGAAGGCTGCTTTGATGATGATGATGATGAAGGTGACTGGCTCGGATGACCATTCCTCAGAGACAAGAGTGATCCCTCCATCTGCCAATCAGATGGTGCCTCACCCTCCTCACTTGCACAGTTAAGATCCCACTCTAACATTTCAGATTTTCTGGGACTGGCTTCACGAGAAGATTTCCCTAGAGGAAGAGCAGATGATAGTGAAACTTTCTTTTCAGGAAAAAGGTCTGCAGCCCTATCATCTCCACCTTCAGATACATTCAGATCTATATCATGGAAACATTGCATTTGCTTTGAGCTGCTGGCATTCCCGCCAGAGGAAACAGCCTTCTCACCTCCAGGAACCCGGCGAGGTGATGCAGGCCGAAAAGCACTTGTTGCAGCGGATCCTTTCCATCCAAGAGTTCCTTCAAACTGTAAGGGAGTAGCAGGTACTCCAGAGGCAGCTGCAGCCCTTGAGGCAGAAACAACAGAGACAGAACTGGAGATTGGATTTCCTGGGCTATCTATATCATCTGAACAAACCTCTAGATTCAGATCAAAAGTGCACAGACCTTTGTCGACGTTGGTTTCAAGATCCAAAGTGGCATCAACAACCTGAGAAGATTCCACCTTCACAGTTTCATTGATTGGTTTAGCTTCTGAGTTTGCGAGTGAAGCTTCAGTCGAAGGAGCCATACCTCTTGATACTTCCTTGTTAGAGCACTCGAACCTTTTTTGGCATTGTTTTGCACTAATAGAATCTGGGCTACCAGGCTCATGAACTTTACTCTCCTCTATTTTCTCAGAAGAACTGCAACTCTGAACCTCCCTCTCCACTTCTATTGCAACTTGTCTAGCTAATTCTAAAGGATCCATGATGCCATAGTCAAAATCAATATCACTTTTCTTGCCAAACACACCATTGTCTCTACCTCCTTTTCCTGCTTCTTGAAATTCACTTTCATTTTCCATATCATCCTCACTGTTGTCACTAGTGTGTTTGTCCTCACTGTTGTCGCTAGTGTGTTTGTCAGCCTGACCAACAACAGAATCTATGGGATGTTCCAGATTATGCTTGTCGGAGTCCTGCAATATGTCATTGTTGCACTTTGTGTTTTCTTTAGCTTCAAGCACTATCTTGCTGCTGCCATGATTTTCAGGTCTGCTATCATCTACCGGTGTCTTTCCCTTGGGAACAGCCACTGAGACATCACCAAAAGTAGAATTTCCGCTACAATTCTTTTCGTTGTAGACATCAGTTTGTTTTGGTAAATCTGATCCAGCAATAGCATCCAAAGCTTCTCTGATATCAGTAACTAAAGAAATAGTTCTGTCTTCCAATGATTTAGACACTGCGGAGTTGAATTTCTCAGAACTTCCGACTTCTTTAATGTGACTTAAGTGATTAATTGAGTCTGAAACAGGAACATCTGTCTGTTCATCAACAGGACCAGGTCTCAATACTATAGAAGTGCACGTGTTTGACGTATCAATAGCATTGGTGGCACACTCTGCATGATGTGTCGGGTGTTCAACCTTGTGACCTTCAGTAACCGAATTTGACAAAGAAGAGCCTGGAAATGCATCCTTCATGTGTGTATGCTCTAAATTTTGGTCGGATGTTGCGGTATCGCCGACCCTAGATTGATGGATATCAGACCTTGAAGACAGTATTTGACTATTGCCAACATGTTCCTTGGTCTTTTCTTCTCCAGAACCTCCTTCCACAGACGACGGTTCAGACGGCCCATTTTCCCCAACAAGATTCGCAGTATCTCTTGTTTTATCATCAATAAATGCTTGTACTTTTTCAATGCCCACTGAAACCATACAGTCGTCTTTCCCTTTATTCCAACTATCAAATAGTGTTTTAGCCCTCTCTTGCACCTTAGAATTATTGTGGCCAAGGAGGCTCTTCACAGTCAGCCAGATTCCAGAAGATACAGACTTCTTATCATCTACATGCAGCCTTTCAACAGCTCGCAGTAAAAGATCAATCAAATGACTAATTGACTCATCTACAAAGTACTCACCTGTCTCATTTCCAAATCTTAGAGCATCCCGTAAACAACTCTGAATAAAGCTGAGTCCATCTAGCTGGATAAAGAGTTCAAGACACTCTTTATTCTCAGTTGCAGCTATCGTGCTTGCAACAGCAGACCACTGCTTTGTTATTTCACCAGCATTCTTGACATCACACTCTCTTTCCTTCTGCATTATGGAGACTAGCTCCTGGACTCGAGAAGGAGTAGTGAGCCCATTACTCATCTCAGTCAAGGTAAAGAAGTCCTCGAGTTTCATAATGTAATAGTAACTCACAAATCAGGACTTCCAAGATGTAAAGTGATTCTTGTAACATCTACCCTTTCCATGATATCTGAAAAAGATAAAGAAGAGGAATATCCAGCAACCTCCACCTGCAAAAAAAACATTGAAAATTGATCCAAAATATTAGTTCAATAGATCTAATAGACACGAAGATTTGTTAACTTGACCTTCAACTCGAGAGCTGACTAGTTGTTTGAACATCATTGGGAGATACAAAGGAATGTTAATTCTTAACGTTACATCAATTTTGCCTTTATTAAACAAAAAAACATTCAAATAAAGCAAACAGAAGGCATGAATGGTCGAATGTTCACAAAGGCGCGCTTAAGCCCTAAAGCGAGACACAAAACATGTTGAAAACGTCGCCTTGCTTTATGGGCGCTTCAATGTTGTCATTAAGGCTCTACGACATACTTTTCCTTGCCAATGAGAGTAATCCTGAAGATGTGATACTAAATAATTGTTATTTCTGTTTATCATTATTCTTTTTCAATTTCTTTGTCCATATATTTGTTATTCAAGCTTATGCTTATTAATCTTGGACTACACATACATAATTTGTATTTTTTTCTCCATTTGCACCTTTTTCCATTAAAGTCAACGCTTTATTTGCGTTTTGTGCTTAAAACCCCAAAGCAGCTCAGAGTTTTTTTTTTCACTCTTCGCTTTTGATAACACTGCAATAGTCCTACAAGGCGGCAACACTAATTTATGCCTCAAGAGCTCCTACATCACCAAACAGATAAGACACTGTTGTAAATAGTAAATCCGACTATTTCATTTTATTCCCAACAATTAACATTGTATCAATTACATGAACCTTGGGCCTAACTCAACCAAAAAAAAAAAAAACTATATCATAAAGTGATAGTTACCCAAGACCATTTAAAGTGACAACAACTCATTCCCTCAATGCCCAGGCCTCGCTATACAACAAAACAGGGAGAGGTGAGGATCCTCTGTATATGGTTTGAAGCAACCCTCACCTCATGACTCATAAGCTACCTTTTGGAATTAAGTAAGGACCAACGTCCATTCTTTTCACATGTTATAAGAGCAGGTAAGATGTTCGGGGTTCAAATTTCACCACCACGCAAAAAAGCAAAAAAATTATTTCCACGTATTTGACCCATGAAAAAAGAATAAGGCTCACGTGTAAATAAGCATGCTGAGACATATCATAATTCAATAATTAAGTGTGATCTCTCTGATAATTTACACTTCCAGATGAGATGGCCACACACTCCGACACATTGGAAAAGATATTTCTTCAAAAACTATAGACCAATGATATGTGATCATCAACTAAAACAACATTATCACCTTGGTCCCTACTAAAGTTTTTTTTTGACAGTGTTAATAAGAATTGGCTTTTCTATATGTATATATATACAACAACAAACCCAGTGAAATACCAAATAGGACCCCAGGAGGGTGAGGTGTACGCCAAACCTTATCCCAACCTCGTGGAGGTAGAGAGGTTGTTTCTGAAAGACCCTCGGCTTAAGTATTGCATCCCCCCACTTGATACCCTATTATTATATTGTAAGCAACCAGCATGACAATATTTCTTTTTGTGATTCGTTACTAATCCCCACATATGTAAGAAGTTAATTTTGGCATATGCTATACAAGTCTATACGAAACGTGAACTAACACAATAAAACTAAGAGGAAAACGACGCATTCATTAATATATGCCAAAGAAAACTTTAGTTTTAGTACGTGACATACATTGTGCTACTCCAACTCCCAATACAATATTCTTTCCCTTTTCATTTATTACGATTTCTCCTCCTTGTAAAGTTGAACGAAAATTGAATCTAGTCAGTTTAAATTATTTAACATTAATGTTATTACTATCAGAGATGGATTCAAAATTTAAATTTTATGGGTATCTGTAATAACCTCAAGATAATATTCAATAATAACGGGATTCACAATCCATTATTTATAGATACTTACTAAAGGTTCTGAACAAAAGTTACTGTGTTCACCTGAACCAGTATATGAAACTCTAGATCTGTCCCTCGTTATTACCTTTCTATATAATATATATAATAGAATTGCTCTATATATAGAGATAGTTTTAATTTTCATATTATTTGATTTTTCTCAAAAAAATTGGTCTATGCATACTTTCCAACAATAGAATATCAGAAAGTATTTATAAAAAAAGGTAGAATATTTAACAGCATTGAAGAGATTATGTGAATAGTTAAATTTTTGTATTGGCTCGTGCCTTTTTAAAAAAATTGCATTGGCTCATGCTCTAATAACCAGTGTTGTCAAAGGCGCACTTAAGCCCTAAAGCAAGGCTCAAAACGTGTTGAGCACTTCGCCTTGCTTTATGTGTGCTTCAGTGCGTCATCAAGGTTCTAAGCCATTGATATTTCGATTTATCATAATTTTGTTTCAATTTCTTTGCTCATATATTTGTTATTCATGTTTATAATTATTAGTCTTGGACTAAATATATATATTTGTATTTTTTTCTCCCTTTGCACCTTTTTTCATTAAAGCTCATGCTTTATTTACACTTTGCGCTTAAAGCCCCAGTGGACTTTAGAGCTTTTCGCCTTGATAACACAGCTAATAACTCCAGTCCCAGATAATTGAAGAAACCAAATTTTTGTATGGTTAATGCACTTATAACTCTTGTCCTGACTTAGCTTATCAAAACATAGTTTAGAGGCATGAGCATGACAAGTAGGATCACTTTTTCCTTTATCCTTTTTCCTTTTTTTTTGGTTGAACCTAGCATGGAAAATGGATCTTTTCCTATAATCTGGATTAGGGAAAAAAATTTATGGATATTTATGACTAAAATACCCTGAAATATCCAGCCAAGCTTATGTATTCCAAGTTCTGAATTGGGATATCTTTTTATTACTTGTTGGGTCGGAGCACCTTCAAACTTACCGCCACTACCTCAGACATCTTTCTATGACACCCTACCTGACATCATCATGAGTAAGAATCCCGATATAATAGTAAAAGAAATATGTGTACATAGATCGACTCATCAAGTTCCATTAAAATAGGATTTGTGCTATCTATTGATAAGACTGAATCGGATCGACTCAACTGATATGATAGATGGGATGGTAGTTAGCGTTATATTTATTTAGGCCTTGTCTCCATTTCATTATCTTCCGCTTTCCTTGTATAGTTTGGAAGACGAGAACAGAAGACAATGAAATGAAGAAAAATATTTAAGTTTATTTTTTTTGTAAGATAAATAATTATATTGACATTTGGGGAAACCCCATGTACAAACCGTGTATACCAAAAATAAAAGGACCTACACCAAATTGTGGTTGTCACAAAAGAGATTCAATCCATAAATAAAGTTTATTATCATATGTTTATGCGGGATGGAGTGCCCTTATTACTTTTGGCACTTATTATCAATAGTTGACATTTTTTTCTGTGACTGTAACAATCAATTCAAGCAACGGAAAGAATCACAGTAGAGCACCCTGAGTGCAAAAGTATCCCCATGCTGCCCAACATTTGAATACATTTTCTCCACTGTCAATAGGTTCAGAAATTCGGTCTTTGCTAGAGATATGTCTGTAGGAGTTAACCTAACATCTAAATTCAGGACTAACATGTAGGTATCCGTCAGGGCAGCAAGATCTTCAGCTTCTTGACAAACTTAAGATTGCTAAAAACGAAAAGAAGCAAATTTGAACCTCCTGCTGCTAAGTTCAAAATGCAACTATTCTCCTGGCTACTTTTTGGCTAGTTAAGTCTGCAAAGAAGAACAGGCAAATATAGGATATGTAAATGGTATTCCTTCTTCCTTTTCTCTCTCACATCCTTCCGCGTTTTGAGCCTTGTTGAGAAGTTCAGAAGATCAACTAGCCATGTTCATAGAACTTTCACTTAACTATTTTTTTGTTTGATAGCTGAGAAATTTTCATGGGCCAGTGGTACACACTTCAAAGGTAATGGGTCCACCCCTCTACCTTTTTCCATTTAAACACTAGGCTTTTGTTTGTGGAAAGAATTGAACCCGTGATGTGCGTCTAACCCACACATCATGTGCCGTGTTCTTACCACTAGATAGTTATGCAAATTAAAGAAATACCAATTTACAATTTTGAATAGCTTGGCAATTGTAAAAGAATCTTGAGCATCCAACCCAAAACCTTAAGCAAAGGAGCAGAATAGCTCAAGACCTTTATAAGCCCATTGGAAGCCTTACACAATCCACGGGGGATGGACAACTATATAACTCAACAGCAATCACAAAATTAGTATTATTTCCAAAAACAGAGAAAAAGCTAACACAAACAATAACAACACTTCAATCAAAATCACTCAGCTAAACAATATAAATCTTCACTATCCATTTCCCTCTATTTGAACCACTTCAATTCTAGAAAACAAACCTAAACCCTAAAACAGTTCAAACTCAGCCAAACAAGATACAAAAACAAATCCCCAAAACCTCAAAATAAACCAACCAGCAAACAAAAACCAGATAAAAATTCATTTACCATAAGCCTAAAAATGCCTAAAAATTATATCTTTACACAAAAAAATAAAAATAAAATTACACAATAGATGCAATCAAGATTAACCCAATTGACCCAATACTCCAAAAGAATTGCAGTAATTAAAAAAACTTCAAAAAGCAATAAACTTTACCTGAATACGGAAAAAAACCCTAACTTTGTCTCCAATTTGAAACTTCAAAAGCTCAATTTTTTTGCTTCGTTTTCGCTGTAGATTTCGAATTCCACAAATTGGGTATCAGTAATTTTAGCTTCTGGTTCACTATTTGTCTGAATTTTTTTCAACAATCCCTGGTTTGTCTCCCGTAAGAACACAGAAAACAAGAAAGGACTAACCTTTCTTCTTCAGCTGTCCTTTTCTTTTTTTTTGTTTCTATTTTTAAGTGTACCCTCTTTTTCTCTCTCTTTATTTATCTTTCTTCTTTTTAAAAATAAAACAACATATTACTCGCTCTGTAACACATTTCAAATTTTGAGATTAAAATAAATCTATCTTTGATCATAAATTTTTTATATACTATCATTTAGATATTTCGGATGGTCAAATTTTCGGTCAAACTTAAATTGTTTGACTTTGGAAGGATAAAATGTGTCACATAAATTGAGACACAGGGAGTAATATATTGTTATAGTAAGTTAGAAAAGTCGTCACGTGCGGCGGATGATGTTGCTACTTTCTTAATTAGAGATTTCGGGTTCAAGCTTTGAATATAGAAAAATTCTTGATATGAAGCGCTGCCTCCTAAATGAGGCTTTGACCGACGCGAATCTGGATTATAATGGCTTAATATATTGATAGCTTTTTTGATTTGTTCGTAAATTTTATTTAGATATACAAATTGTGATTTATCTCTGATTGAATATCTGAATATATAATGAAGTATTTTTTTGCGAAAAACGAACTAGTTATGCAAGATTATAATGTACTATCTTATTAGCTTCATATACTGATAGCCTTATAAAGTTGTGAGCAAAATTTTATTTAGACACTTGAATTATGGTTTGTCTCCAATTGAGTATCTGATATAAAATTATTCTATATATTGTAAATTGTTGACTCAATTTGGATTTCCTTGTTTAAATGACGATTGTATAGATAGGTTAATCACTTAAAATATGTTGCCTTCTTTAATTATACAAATTAGTTTTAATAAGTCATCAAACCTCAGACAAGTTTCAGTTGTGGATGATATGTATAAATTAACGAGATGACATATTTTAAATGATTAATTTATCTATGTAATAGACAAGTGAGAATATATGCAAGCGGTTTTTCCAGAATTTGAATTGAAAGAGTCAAATAAAAATATTTATCATATGTTCATTTGCTCGATTAGAACAAATCAAAATTCAAACATCTAAATGATATTTATTGAAAAATTTAAGGAGCTGATCATTGTATTAACACCTATACTATTTATTGAAAAAATTCTAAAGTTTCATATAGTTTTATTTCATTAAAGGTTTTTAGTATTCTTAATTTTAATTTATAACTATTAAAATTATGGAACTTATATTTGTTTTCTTGGTAGCTAAACTAAGTGAACCTTGTCTATAAGTCTATGACTATAATATGTATACCTTGAGCAATTAGATGGAAGAAAAAATTGTTAATGATGGTACTTTCATGTGGTTTACCTAAACTTAATGAAAAAGAAAGTCAATTTAGCATAATTTGTCAACAATTAGTCAAATTGATGATACTTGTTAGAGAAAAAGATACCAAATAATCAAAACAATAGAAATGTCTTTTATATAATCTCTAACAAACAACAATAATATATTATTCGATTAATTTCATAAGGAGATTCTAAGAAGGAATACATGAATATAATTTTATTCTTATTTTGTAAAAAAATAAAAAAATAAAAATCGATATATTTCAAAATATATATAGTCAAAATAATGGTGATACTTTTTGTCTACATTTCTAACTAGTGGACAAAGCGAAAGTCATACTTTGCCATCCTTTATGGACTAGTGCTTAATATATTAATATAAAAATCATGTAAAAAAATACATTATATTATAATTTTAATACGATTCAATAATATGTAAATTACATTTATTTTATCAACTTGCAATTAAGATTTATTGCTATAGTATAACAATTTATAAGTAATTATCTTATAAATAATTTGAGTATGTAACTATTTTTATACATATATAGTTAATATATAAAACTTAACTTTTTCATTATAATATATGTACTTTGATACACCCACACTCATAGTGCTTCTGTTAATGGCACAAAAAATACCAGTTGTGTGCACGTATAATTAATGAATCAATTAATAATCTAAAAAAAAGTACTATAGCATTATTATTTTTTAATGGTAGATAGTACTTATGTCTTAGCAAAATCTAGTACTTTTAACTGTGGGAAATGAAATCATTATATATTATATAATAAACAAACCACATAATTAACCGACTAATGTTGTATCCATAAAAAGATTTATTTATCTTTAATTTAAGATTATAAGATTTTATTCTTATTTTAAAAAAATAAAATTGTATCAGGTCAAAATAATATAAATAAATTAAAATAGAGAAAATAATAAAACCTTGATCACTCGAACTGACGACTTTAGGGCTGTTATTATACAAACCACACAATTAACCAACTAATGTTGTATCCATAAAAAGATTCGTCTATATTTAATTTAAGATTATAAGATTTTATTCTTATTTTTAAATTTTTTAAATTTGTATCAAGTCAAAATTATATAAATAAATTAAAACAGAGAAAATAATAGAACCTTGATCACTCGAACCGACGACTTTGGAGTTGTACAAAAAGAACTTCCAAGTGTAGAGGATTTTAATATTATTTAACATTTGTTGAATTTAAGTTCATATTTTATTAGTTAGTAGAAAAACGATGGATAGAAAATTGAGAAAAGACATAAAGTCACCACTGAAGTTGTTCTGAATTTTCAAAAAGACACCTTAACTTTGCGGGTGTCCTATTACCCCACGAAACCATCTAAATCCACAATAAATATACCCTTTTGACTAATTTTAACACCACTCGTGTTGTCACGAAATAAAGGCGCGTGAAGGATTGTTCATACAGTTTCAGACCAATGTAAAATTGCCATGTGGCACTTCCATTTCTTAATTCTTTTTAAATTAAAATATTATTATATTTAAAATATCCGCGCAACGTACGAGTACGTATAGAATTATAATAAGGTTAATTAGTCATATGTGGTCCAAGTTTAAATATTGAAATGCCCATTTGTCTATCAAAGACTTGCATAAAATATTATTGCCATCTTTATTGGGAAGGACATTTACTGTGAGCTTGATTGTATTAAAAATATTTTCTTCGGTTTTTTCATATTCGATTGATTAAGAAATACGAAAAAAAATAAATTCTTTAAAAATAAAAAAAACACAACTTACTTAATTTCATATTCGATTGATTAAGAAATAAGAAAAAAAATAAATTCTTTAAAAATAAAAAAAACACAACTTACTTAATTGAAACAGAAAAATAAGTTTTATAAGTAATGTTTCAAGGTTATTGTGTAGACAATAAAATTCGCGTCGAGAAAATAATAATCAAGAACAGAAAATTATGCAACAATCGTTTTATTGATTTAAAGTGCGAGTGTTACAATCTCTATGATTCCACTGAATTCGCCTTTTCAAATATAATTCAAGGGCTCTTGAGCTTGTTCTTGAATTTTGTTCTTGTTCTTGGACTTTAATCTTGGATTTAAGGGCATTTGGAGCTTGTTTTTGAATCTTTGATGAACTTGGACTCTAATTTTATCTTGATCTTTCTTGAACTTGATCTTGACTTGAATTTTATCTTGATCTTGACTTGAACTTTATCTTGATTTCTAGTTGAATTCAAGGGCTTCGAGCTTGATCTTGAATCCGGTGGTCTTGATCTTGATCGTTCTTGAACTTGAACGCTTAAATTCTTGAACTTGAACACTTGAATTCTTAAACTTGTAGCTTGTAGAGAAATTTGCGGCTTTTGATCCACGAGCTTTCTCTAGCTTCTTGTTAGAATTCTTGGCCTTGTTTCTGAATTATGAGGACCCCTATTTTTAGTTTTAAAATAGAGGAGTTGTGTATAGAAGAGGACTCCCTTCGGCCAATCAGATTTAAGTGACATGACATATGAGCTTTATGGATCGGGCTTTAATTAAATTCATATTTATTGGATTTAAATAATTAACTCAATTATATTAATTTATAATATTTATTTGGACTAATATAATCATGAATTTAATATAATTCGAATCATTTTATAAATTTTAAATGATTACGTATTGTTTCTTCGCCACCAACCCAATGCCCTCAACTCTCACTCTTTGACCATCCTACCCCCTACCCACCTCATCTCATCCCTTAAAGTGTTTTATTAGATTATATATAATGTACGTAGCTAATTTATACATAATTAGTCTCTTAAATTTGTGAGGATATTTTATTTAGACACTTGAATTAAGTCTTGTTTCAGTTATTGAACATCTCAACTCCTAATTAAGTGTTTAGATTAGACATTTTTATTAGAATTTTGAAAAAACTTTTACATATATTTTTATTTGTCTCTTAAATAGTTAAGTTGACCACATAAAATACGTCATCTTCTTTAATTAGCATCGACCTCAAGTAGAAAATGTTCACGATTTATATATGATTTATTAAGGTGTATGTGTATAATTAAAGGAAATAAAATATTTTAGACGGTTAACTTAACTACCTAATATACGAAGGAGAACACATGCAAAAGAATTTTCAAAATCTGAACCAACTGAGGTGTTTAATTGGAACATGACTCAGTTCGAGTGTCATAATGGAATGATTGTTATAAATTAAGCCTATGAATGTCTTTGAGATAATTTTTTTATTTATTTATCAAACATTAGAAAACAAGTAAGAAACCAACTTGTTTCGGAGAGATAAGGCATATTCCTCACCATGCATACTTTTTGCTTATAAAATACATATTTGCCACAAGAATTTTAACCAAAGTAAATTTCATGAATGAATAATGCAAGTAATATTTTGCTTTTCTAAAGAATTAAGCTAGAACAACACTTAAAATCTATGATTGTATACAAGAAAAATCTATAAATAAAACAAAATTTTATTAGTGAATTTTCTTCTTAAAATCATTTACAAAAAAATAAGGATGTTTGGCGATATATCCTCAAGAAGCAGTTCTCCATTGTAGCTCAATTTGAAGTCTACCATTTTTTGAGTCAATGAGATGATATCTCTCATTAATTCTCTTGTTATTAATAACATCAGCAAGGTATACATCCACATAACCCAAAGTTTCCTATAAAATTAAAAAGATAGATCAACATATGTTATAACATGTAAATAAAATAAATAGTTTAACTTCTTTGCACTGGCAGTATAAAAGTTAGCCGATAAGGACTTGTTACACTAAGTCAGAGGCGACCGGATTTTTAGTTTATAGGTTTTGTGTCACAATTCTTTTTTACTTATTGGGTTTTGAATAAATTATTTATACATATTCAGTAAAAAAATTTTAACACAAATACAAAATTTAAGTCAAAATTATTGGGTTCTGCCAAATTCATAGCATGATGAAGCCACTAGCGTTTGCTAAGACCCTATATTTCTATTATGAAATCTATTAAATATGTATAAATGTTTAATTGCGAACACATTAACTAAAACAGGCTATGAATTTGATAGCAAATTCAGAACTCATAGATCTCAAATCCTGGTTCCGCCTTTGATGGTGTAAGTTACGAGTTTTCAAAATCTTAGGTTTGCTAAAGAATTTGATGCATATGTTGCTCGTACTCTCCAAATATGTCATAGCACCCCCTATCGGATCCTTCAAAATTACTCTATTTTTGGAGGATCCGACCCACACTGATCAATATTTTTGAAGAGTTCGAGTAACATAGTTGAGAGTTAAATGTACCTTGGGATGTCTTAGACCCATTCTTTTAGAAGTACTAACAACTTCTACATGAATCCTATCATTTACTGGTGGCTCCTCAAGCACAAACTGAAACTCTTCTTCCCACCTTGGATCTCTATTCTTCTTTACTACCTGTGGAAGGTTTAGGGGAAAATAAAATGAATTAAGGATTAATGAAAGAAAAAATCACTTAAAATCAACAATTATAAAAGACATTATTCACTTTACTACATGAAAAGTTAATTGAGAGAAAAAAAGTTGTTAATTACAACATTAAAGTAGCATTGGACACGGGAGCTTAGTGCATCTGACTGTCCTTTTTCTTTTTTGATTTTAGGTACTTATAACTATGTTTCCTATTGTGCAACAACAACAACATACTCAGTATAGTCTCACAAGTGGAGTCTAGGAGGGTAGAGTGTACGCAGACCTTACCTCTACCTTGGTAGGTAGAGAGTGTTTACGATAGACCCTTGGCTCAAGGAACGTTTCCTATGCTACATGGTAAGAAATACCTTAGTTCTTCTCTCTTCTCCTCTGAAGAGCATACGAACGGATGGATTCGTGTGGTGCTTCCCTTCGAGATCTTGACCTTCATGTACAATAACTACAAGCATTCCCCCGCCATCAGGTGTTCCATCAGGAGCCTTCTCTACCGTGTTTGATTCATCAGCGCCATTTGCAAGCTCCTCGTCGTTGAAAGCCTTGTACATCACTTCAAGAACAAGCTGTCCTCTTGCCTTTTCGTTTTGAACATCGTCTGGTTTTAAGTTTTTTAGAAGTTCTAGTGTCAATAATTTTGGTTCATCTGGAATAAGATCTTTCAATGGGACAATGTTCACTCCCATTTTTTCATTTGATCCCACCTAATACAAAAACAAACACACACAAATTCTCCGTATTAAAGAAATGATCAACGATACAGGATAACTTTGATCGATCAGGAACAATATGTGTACCTGGTCCCAGTCGTAAACAGAAAACTTTAAAACTTGAGTTTCTGGATCCTTAACCACGAAACTAAACTCCTCGTTCCATTCGGGGTTCAAGTTTTTGTGTTTTACTGTTGTTTTCTTTGTTGAAGGTTTTTCATGGACAATTTTTAGTTTAACATAGGGGTCTGAGAGCCCCAGTAGATCTGTCTTCTTAAGCTTCATTGCCTTCACAACTGTCACATTAAGAATTCCAACTGGCCTCTTCATTGCTCTGTACTCGAAAGAACGAAATATAATTTAGTTATTAAGAAATGACACGAAATTGATCGAACTGCCAAACAAGTTTATCATAAGAGAATAAAAGAACTTACTTTGAAGGATCTAATATTTGGACTTCAAGGGTTTTTGGCCATAGATACATACTTGCAACCTGATCTTTGATAATTTCCTGAAAAATTTGAAAAAGTTAAGTGACTGAGGGTAAACCCCGCTCCTGTGCAATTGCTCTCAAATCACACAGGAGAGATAAACTGCACTTGGTAAGCCCAGTGTGACGAGCTCGACCTGGAAGGCCAACCCCATGTTGTTGTGGGCTAGGGGGTTTTGAACTTGAGACCTCGATTATGAAAGATATATATGCAAGGAAGATATAGAAGAATAAGGGACCATACTTGAACAAATCTGTATAGGCCGGGAATGGACATTGCATCTGCTCCGAGAAGTTTTAGTCCAAAATCAACATGAGGCTGCAAGTAGATTAAACCAGAGACGGATTCAAGATTTGAACTTGATAGGTTCAACTTCACGGTTCTCAACACTGAATGGATGTGCACAATCTCAAAGGGAGATGAAAATTTGTGCAAAAATTTTCGAGAAACGAGAGTTGATTAGCCCTTTTAGTGATATCGAGTAAGTTTGGTGAATGAACACTCACCTTCTCCATAAGAGAAACATATATCTTCGCGAAACATGGAAAGGTCGGAACCAGTGGCTTCAAGGTGATTCGAGGAGAAGCAAATATTTGCAAGTCGATCACCTGAGACAATCTCAAGTGTCAGCAGTTATATGACAGAAAGTGTGTTTCTTCTAACAGAGTTCTCAGAACTAGAAGAACACGAATAATTTTATTTCGAGAACAAGTTTGTAACATCAACAACGTTTACTTCTAGAAAATCGGAGACCTTAACATCTCACCTTCTTTGTTGCTTCGCGTATTAGTTATGTTGGGACTAATTACCTGAGCAGTGGCTTTCAACCCAAATGCCTTCACTGCAACAGTGATGTTCGGATTAGCTGCCCACTTAATGACTGGTTCCATTATCAGCTCTTTCTCCTCGGTGATATACACCTTCATTCCTGGCATAGTTCAACAGATTATTCATACGAAACATGTTATATTTATGCACGGAAGAATATGAAGTGTATAAAGTAAAGAAAATGATCTAGAGGCGGGACAAGCAGAGTAGTAAGACTCGATGATTGACACTAAATATTAGTCTTAGATAGTCACATTCTTGATTTTATTCTAAGCTATATTGCTCGGATCCTCCAAAAAAAGGTATGCACCAGAGTCGTGCAACATGGGGGCTGCAATATTTTTGAAGGATCCGAGCAACATAGAATCTAAAGTCCTTTTGGCGGTACGTCCAAATTAAGTTAAAGAGCAAGAAACTAACCTGGAAATGTAGGTGGCAGGGTGCCCAAGGTAAATGACTGAAAATCTACAGACTCAATTTTGTACTGCGGAATCTGCTCAGCTATGATGGGATCTACTATACCTTTTGCTGTTTTACAAATAGCCTGAAAATCTCGAGTGTCAGTAATATTCGTCTCAATAAAAGTGAAAACGCGTAACTTGATATACAAGTAAATTAAACATTACCTTGTCTAAATAAGGCCACATGAGTTCAATCATTTTATTAAGCCAATCAAGCTGCAAAAATGCAGTTACAACAAAAGGTGGTTATGTAAAGAAAGATCTCCATCTAAAGTTTTCGCGTAAGTAGATATGAAATGACAACATACGCGTTCATAATCTGGATTTTTAACCCAAAGTGGTATCTCGGGGAGTAATCGTTGCAGACTTTCAGTATCTTGCTCTGCCAAGGGCCGAATATCAGGATGCTGAAAAGAGTAAAAGAACCACATAAGATGATTTTTCGTCTAAAACGTCTACTTAGGCAAAGTTTCTTATCAAAGTAGGCAACATTTTCCTTCCAACTTCAAAATATCTACGACTCCATTCGTTTCAATCTGTTTCATTGATAACACAGACTATATCGACTTCCAAAATTTTCAAGAATTCAAATTCACTCAAATACTTCTTTCCTATAAGAGTCGCTAAACTATTCTTTTTCGTCACTATAAAGTCACTCAACTATAAGATAATCTTCCTGGAGAACCGACTAAATCTCACCAAAAAAACCACATAAACAAGTCAAAAACAACATATTCGCTCAAATTCATTTCTATTTATCATAATTTTACGCTTACTTCTTCAACACCATGCATGATGCACATACTATCTCGGACTTGATAAATATTCACACACACATAAACAATAGTGAATCCACGAATTCAAGTAAGGGGATTCCAGAAAACGTAAAGATATCACACCTAAGATAAAATCTTATGACAAGGAGATTCAATATTTTACATATACATAATAACAACAATTATAGTAATACCGTAATGGTATTTACACCCTTTTTTCTGCACAGTGCAATTTTGCGACACTATACATCCATACATATACATACAGAGCGCGAGAATCTTAAGGAGAAAGAAGAAAATAACCTTAACATCAGTTGGTAGAACGTAGATGAATATGAAATACCCGATCACAAGCCCAATGACGATCCCCATTCCAAATCCGAATAATCCCAATATACTGCTTATGAAACCCATCCTAACAATATATTTACCTCTTTTAAATCTTCTGCAACAAAACAAATCAATGAAAGCAAAGGTCACGAGTTCGATCCATAGAAATGCAGACTAGACCCTTATAGTCTGAACCTTAACAAGTTACGAGAATGAAATTAAAATCTCACCAAGAAAGATCAGAGAAACTGAGGTTGCAAATTTCTGAGAAAAATTATAAACATGAAAAATATTACTAACATTATTAGATTCAAAGCAATAAATTAGAAAAAAAAAATATTATTAATGCAAAAAATGGACCCCTTGCAAAGTCAGTGTAGATCACAGATGTAACGGTTTTTAGGAGGGAAGAAAATTTATTGGTATTCCAAACATGTCGGTAACGCTTTAATTTTTAATTTAATTAATTCCCTTTGGACTGAAAAAGAAAAAACATAAATTCCATTTGAATATATTTATGTTTGTCAATAAATGATACTACTATATTTGTCTTAAAAACAATGAATTATTGTGGGACTATGAGTACATGCATATATCTAAAAAAAAATTAAAAAAAGTTATTAATCGTGGTAACAAAACTTCGACAAATAAGAAGAAATCATCTAGTGTATTATATATCATGATTCAGAACCAATTTATCAATTACTAGACCACACGCTCTTAGCTGCTAAATGCATCTACATTTTTAAATGTAAATTTAGATAATTGATTAATTTTAAACAAAATGAAAAAAAATCGATATATATAAGTTTGCCTGGAAAATAAGTCAAATCAACCTATACATTTGCCTGGTTTTCTTAACCGAGTCATAATTAGTCTATTGATAACCGTGAATGGCAAATAAATTGAGTGTGCGGAAACTCTCACGGATATCACTTGACTATAAATCTCAATGATAAAATCAGTATTTTGCTTCGTTGCCATTATCTTTCTTCATTCGGCATTTTACATTCTCAATAAATCATTGGAAATTCCAATGAACGTTGAAATAGTAATGTTTTATCGTAATCGAAAAAGCTTATTTGACAATGTAAAATACTCTTGCAAGAAAATCAAGAATATTTTAAATCGAAAGTGTCTAATTAAAACACTTAATTTGTTCCTAGAGTTGCAACACAATTTGCCCAACTTATTTAAATGAAAATCAAAACTCAAAAGTGATTCCAAACAGCCAAAAAAAGAAATCAATATCCACTTGAGGATGGAAACAATAGAGAATACTGTGCTTGAACATGATACAACAACATGGTAGGCCGTTTTAATAATGCATGTTGTCTATTTCAACATTTGGTCCACTGCCCACTGGCCTGCTGTTTGAGTCCTTGATACATAGACATATAACGATGTGACCATATTTGTGGGGAAAACTTATGGTCAGCTTACTCAGTCCAATAGCCATATCGAACACTTCAGTTTCAGCTCGAAAATATCTTTTAATGGTCAAACAAAGTAAGGACCGGGGGAAGAGAAACAAAGGATCTTTCATCCTAATTTTGAAATACACATTTCTTTTTATATACACTCCACAACCAACTGGCAATTCAGCAATAAGAATTCAAGTTAAACAGGACCAGAAATCACGCATTCTCCCTCCTTTAGGGTAAAGAATAGCTTACTGTAAAAAGGAGAATTTTACATCGAATCACCTAGTAGGAAATTGTTGTATTTATTGCTGATAGAATAATTGATGGGGAGCGGGCACTGCAGAAGACTCATTTGGTAGTTTCAGATCCACTAAATCCTTCGCTTTCAGGGCTTTAGACAATGTATTTAGCATATCAAATTTGAAAGACACCACAGGAAACATGAAAGTATCACACCTTAATTGGACCGTATTTCTCACCCATTAGCCCTCCTTTTTGTTTCTGAAATTGAACGTAACGCAATGTGCTGGAGAAGAAAGCGTCTGAAGCTTTATCTGGGGTTGTGGAATCGCTCTGCATCTCAGTTTTAATCAACTCTATAAGGCTCTGAATTGCAGAAGATGTTATTTGAGGGTTCCCTTTCTCAAAAAAGTAAAGGTACCTGAGCCCAGAAATGGATTCAATATAATGCCTGCAATCTAGAACCCAAATTTCACTTGAAAACATTAATGTTCTGAATACTAACTTGTTAAGTATTTCAACAAAAAGCGTGACAGGTCCACTGCTACCCCTTGTAACATTTGCTTGTTGTTGTGCTGCATTAGCAATCCGCAACGAACGCTTTAGGCAAAGCAAGACCCTATAATAACCCAAAGACAGCAAATCATATATTTCAGGGTAACCAAGTAAATGAGAAATATATCAAAAACAAAATGCAAGACTTCAACTCTTGAATGATAAAAGCTATGGGGAAGACAAGTTCAAGCCTTCTTAGAAGATGCATCAATTGAATATGCAAATAACTCAATTGAAAATGAGAAATTTGAGGAACACTCTTGCCAACCTTTCTCCATCTTTAATACCATCTTGATCGTCAACCCAAAATAGATGTGAACAAGCGTAAACTGCTCTACATTGATCAGGTTTCTTTAGGAGTTTTGCTGAATACTATACATTAAAAAAGGTATTCCCATTGTTAGAAAACAAATAAATAGATAGACAGATCAGAAGTGATTAGAGGTAGAAATTACCCCTGTGGCCTTATGAGTTAAGGTATCCCTGTTCTCAACACCAAACACAGTCATCTTTTGAAGAGTTCCGATTATCAAGTGTATTGCAGTCACTTGCGCTTTAGAATCCTAATACCAAGTGCAAGAACTTTAAGTAGAAATTTGAGCAGATGAAAAGGTAAATGGAAGAACAATATTCAAACACATTGTTTATAGGTGAGCAATTACCGCAACTTCTTCTTCATATAGTACAAAAGCTTGTGTAAAAAATTCATAAGCAATCGGTTCAAGTTCACAATCATTGGCTGCCTGAGGAACAAAAGCAAGTTTCAGAAATAAATAAAATACTAATGGATCGAGTAAATTTCTGTTGCTCGCCTAGTGATAGTGAAGAGACTTTCACACGACACAAATAAAAAGGATGCACTCGCACAAATGAATAGATCACAGGCACTTCTGGAAGGCATATCTTACTGCATAGGAAGACAATTTCCTAGGGCATCCAAAAGATTTCACTAGGTCTATCCATCAACACCTTTCGCTCTAAATGTACTCCTGAGCTTTTCACCATGATTGTCTTGATCTTTCAATCACCTCCAATCCTCCCAGTGAAGGAGTGAGGTTGTTGAGCCTAAAAGCTGATAATCATCTTAGGGCATAATTTAGGATTTTAAGGAGATATGTTTTGATAAGTAAAAAAAAATAGAATAGCTCCTTAAAATCCTTAATTATGCCCTAAGGAGATATTCCATTATATATAATTAGCTATTTGTGTGTCGGATGTCTGAAAAATCTTGTAAATGTTGGACAGATACTAAAACTGGAACAGTCTTTCATTTTAGTCTAAGCACAGTTATTGAAGGCGAATTGAAAGATTTGTCTTTTAGATTTTCACAAACCCTTCATTTCTGTTGGGTAAAATATTCATCTAGTTTGGTATCTGTTGTTTGTTACATATATTTTCGACTTACAGTAGTGAAATTCAGAGCACAAACCTACCCATCTTTTAAGAATATAGAGGCTGAGAGTTTGTAAAAGTTTATGTTTTTAAATTGCTTTTTAATTGAAGTAGTTGTACTGGACATCAACAGTAAATAGATGGAAAAAAATAATCTACACTTTTAGGAAGTAGTTTACTTATTGGCTTCTTAAAGGGGTTTCTAATATAATGCACAGCATCTCCAGGGGAAAAAAAATCAACCGTTCACCTCTGCACACTGCAAGTACAACCGCAATGCCAATTCTGGCGATGGAACTGATGAAAGAGCCTCGATAGTCTGCAACATGATTAGCTAAATCAGCAAACTGAAGCACACAAGGGCTTATCTGATAGTTAATAGACAAATGACAGGAATCAAATGGAGGTAATCATATCCTAATATCATGAATGAAACTGAACACACCACAAACCAGTGTGCTCAAAAGATCAAGAAAGTTTAACCCTGAAGATCACCAATATGGAGGAGTGGAATGAAGATGATACTACAAGTCTGCAGTCATGACTTAAAATATCTTCTCTCAGAAGACAAAAATAGAAGAAAAAAGCACTCCAATGTACTGCATCTCACCAGTACAGAGATCATCAAGGAGAGGACTTTTTGTGTCACATCTCATAACCATGGTGAGAAACAAAATCAACAACAAATCAAAATCAAAGGATACAAAAAGATTATCACACACTGATTTTAACGACAATTACAAGACACCATATCCAAGAGCTGATATTACCTCATTCAATAACTTAAAAATTTTCTTTGGTGTAGCTGGAACCTCTTCTCCCGCCATATCTCCATCCTGACCTTGCAATCTCCTAACCAACTTCCATTTGATTGAGAAAGTATTTCAGAATTATGATCCTGAAATTTCAGGAGAGGTGGAAAGAAGAAAATAGCATGGTACAAATTTTACGTAACCATTTGAAATATTCAACTATATGTGAAGTCCTCAAATTCCGTTACAGGTATAAGGTTTGTAGAAAAAGCCATTATCTCTCATAAGGAATAAATAGACTAAAAGAACTTCAGAAACTCACGGACCGGAGGGAATGGGCCAATGATCAGTATCCTACTTCAGTCATACATCACTTGCACATTCTATAACAGTTCTTACAGATTGAATATCTCCATCTAATAATTTATTTTTTTGCAAGTATGCTGTATGGCAGAAAATGAGAGAGAGAGAAGAGGATACTGGATAATGGATGCTAATTGCTAAATATCATCTATTTTGATAAATAAATCATCTATTTATTTACTTTATTAGCTCAACTATGCACAAACATCTTGTTGATGGGATGACATTCAATGCCAAATGGTATTAAAATTATTCATTACCTTTTTCCTTATAGAGTTAATGTCAGAAGGTCTGGGATTCTACTAAATGCAACTAAGTAAAGACATCAGCATAATCACAAACAACCAAAATGGGAGAGAGACCGTATAAGTGCTGAAAACAACAAACCTTCAGTGCAGAAAAGGCTAGAGGAGGAACTGTAAAAGTTAGGCGCTTTGGACCTCCAGCCATTATATGCTTCCTAACAGTGCATATTATCTGATTTGCAACAACGAAGAGTTAAAAATATTATGGGCATAAATTTGGGGTATTCAAACTTTACTTTTTTATCAAATCAATTTGTTAACCATTATTGGTGTTCGGTTATTATATGAGAAAATCACTTCAAGAATTGATAACCACATAGTATTAGTATGATGAACTGACTGTTATCTAAGGAGCTGAGTAGAAGCACAATCAATAGTGGTAAGTATGAACCAACAAACTCTACTTGTAAACCTCAAGCAAATCCATGTTCTCCAAACTGTTTGTCCTTGATCCTACTATGTAGAGTATTCTATCTAATCATGCTGGAACAAATCTAAGTACCCCACAGCACCGATAATTTCCATTGTCATATCCTTTCCGAACTTAAACCATAGACCATGATAGCATCCCTTTATCAAACACCACTAGTCCAGTATCATAATAATGCCAGTCTGGTTTTTCGAATATTAAAAGAAGAAAAGAAATGTGAAAACTGTGTATTGCTTTATACTACGGAAGATAGGTTTTTTTTTAAAAAAGAAAAGAGTAAGTAGATTTTTTAGATGCAAGTTTATAGTGGAACTCTCTTAATTACACCGATTTTTTTACCATTTGATGAAAGGTATAGCCCTTTTAACAACTCCTCTCAACTCAAGCTTCCATCAACCTTCAGCACTTGTCCATCCATCTAGAGTAAAATGAATATTTTGTAGACAAATGAATAACATCATGTGGCATATCGCAGAACACACTCTTCTTTCAATACTGTCTTTTCAGTTTCTTTATCAAAATCAAACAACATACAATTTTATTTAGTGTTTCTCTAACGGCAATAAAGGCAGCATTCAGACAGTATACCACAAGCAAATAACTCGGTTTATTGGATCATTTCTAAATTAAAAAAGAACTAAATGAAGCAATGATCTTAGTGTTGACTCCAAAAATAAATAAATGAAGCACCAATCTTAAAGAGGTCTGCTAGTGCAAATACCTAAAGGTGATCAATAATAATTTTCTTATACAAACTACTCCAATAAATCAATTACCTTTAACATTTCCTCAGGCTCATCGTTGTACATCACGTGTATAAGGCGAGCAACAGAATTCTGTTCCTCCTTGAAATCCTCCTCATCAAGCTTTTGGCCAAAACCACAACAAAAAGGAAAAGAAGTTATTCGACTGGTAGAAACTATCCGGAAAATCTCACATATATGAGTACTGAATAAAAGTCAAAGAAAAAGGAAGTCATCAGTAGAGCCAGAACATAATATAACAAATTCAGGAATTCGAAGTAATCAAAATTGATAATTTATCTGTAAACCTCATCTGTAGCAGTTCCATCCAATTCCTTGATAAGCCCTTTTATCAATTCAAACAAAACCTCGACCTGGAAAAATATGTAAATCAATTAAAGGAAGAATCAAATTATTCGAACTAGTGATCAATCACTACAGATCGCAGATTATACCTTGTCAGCAGTTGATACACAGGTGTCATTCTTCATGATGCTCTCAATGATTATTGTTGCCATGATCTTATTTGTTCCAGCATCAAGGTGATCCATGACACGTGGATAATTTGAAAGAGTTAGAACTGTCACAATGTCAGTGTATTTCTCCAAGGGTGCACTCAGGAGAGCGACAACTTGTTTTGTCGCTTTACTATCCTCAAGCTTGGCTTTACCAGAAAGCTTCTTGACACATGCTCCCTACCAACAATCAGCAAAGCAAATCAAGAGAAATGTCATCCAATACATCTTCCCTCTTTAGCTAACAACTCTGCTGGGATTTTCTAGCCTGTTTAACACTCCGACCAACCACTAAGAATCCATGCTCATACAGAAATTGATCAAAGAAACAACTGTCCTAGAATCCATGCCCACACAGAAATTGATCAAAGAGACAACTATCCTCCTCTTACCAAAGACGGTGAACACAAATTACACATCAACTGGCTACATAGAGCTTAGAGAATAAAGACAGCAATTTCTGTGCTACAACCTATTTGGTTACCAAATTGACAAGTACATACCAGTATTTGATCCACGTAGTCTAGTCGATCAGGATGAACACGGAGAGTGAAGGTCAGAAGAGATACATACAAAGAAATGGCTCCAACAACTGGCATATCAACTTGTGCTTCAATGACCTGCATATAAAGGAACCCATTGAATATTTAGAAGGCTAACATCAGGTGCTCTAAATCATAAATCCTGCTAAAAACTGAAGTTTGTTCATAAATAAAAGTCCAATTACAAGTTACAAAACTAGATAATCCAAATATGTGTCTGGAACAATGTAATCACCCTTTACATGCAAGCTGACCTTGCACTTAACAACTACATCCCCTAGAAACTCTAAGTACGCCACCTAGTAAATCTGGTTCTGGAATCAGACATAAAACATCAGGATTTACCTTCCCGATGGCACTGCTTAGCTTGGCAAATGCTTCAACTTGAAGAAAGTCAGGTAACACCTAAATAATCAAAACAATTACACCTAAATAGGAGAAGAAATCAAGAAAATCTCAAGGCAGAAGCCGTTAAACAGTTATTTACTTACTTCGGGACTTGAATCAGCATAGTTCGACAATCTCTCCATCAACCGTGACAGCACAGTCTTAACGTCAACAGCAGGCTAAATAAAGAAAATGAAATAAAAAAGTATATTTTCAATTTTCTCATGAAACTTAATATAGTAACATTATGCCGCTATTGTGGATAGTTCTTCTCTTGTTTGGGAGATGGGATAACATGTTGAGCAAGGGCAGATAACATATAAGCATCCACATGCTTCTACAACATCAATCACCATCAGATTTGAACAAATTGTTAAAACTACAAGTTTAAGCTCCATACTTAAAGAACACTCCAAACGTTGTAGATCACAGAAACACTAATTGTACATCCACACATTCTCTTCCAAGAAGAAAAAGTTAGGGGGAAAACTACAGCAATATGCCAACGTAATACAGTTATTCCAGTTAATCTAGTGAATGAGGAACTTATCAAGTCCACTTAACATAGAGCAGGAAAAGAAGCGGGAAAAAACCCTATTCTTTCCCTCCCCCTTCCCCTGCTCTCTCAAGACAAATAAGAACACCTGGAAAACATTAACTAAAAAACAAGTTTGAGCCACTAGCATTCACCAGGTATATGATCTTATTCTTCTTCACAACAGGAAAAGATCTGGAAGGCAGTCAAATAGGCTGTCTATTTCTGTTTTTCTTTTTTCATTTCCTTTTTGTTTGGAAAAGGTAATACTTGTATCTATAAACAGCACAGCGTTTGTGCTGGAATTTCCTTTAGTTAGATATGTTTTAGATATACAGTTTACATTTGAGAAAAGAAGGATATGAAGATGCAAGGAAGAGGAGTAGACAAAGGACAGGACAAACAAACTTATCCTGCCAAAGAAGTTGGGTACTCGTATATTTTTGGTTACTTACTTGGAGTTGCGGACAAGCACCCAATAAAGTCTCAAGTGTCTGCAAGTGGTACTCATCTGGAAAGACCTGAATTATGCAGTCCATCAAATAATATTGGGCAATCTCATCCTTACAATTGACAACCTGTGGAAACATTTAGCTGCATCTTTAGAGATGGGATAATTGCTACAAACAAATGAGAGAGTCTTATATTCCATGTCCAGAAAAAGTGTTATCATGTTGATATTTACCTGCTCCAATACTCTGGGCAGAACCACATCCTTATACATTTCAAGATCAACACCCTCTATCTGACTAAGAACGTGCAAATTCTTCCCAACCTAAAATATGACAGGTACAGCTGAATAACGTATTTCTGAACCAAGCCATAAGGATCTTGAAAGAAGAACATAAATGATTGAGCGCATTGATATTACAAGATCGCGAAGCTCGCTCCTTTCTTTATCCAGCTTCTCTTTCAACCTGACAGGTCCCTGCAGACCATAAAGCGCGAAGAATGCCTCAACTCAGGATCACCAAAGCAAATGAATGTATCACAAGCACTATAACACCTGCATGGCCAAAACATGCCTTCATGACTCATTTTACCTTCCTGGCATGCAAATGCACAGATGCCATGCAAGTCCAAAGTAAAAGTAAAGTAAAAGTTCAGAAGATCCTAACGTACATTATGCTGCATTCTAACCCAAAGCTTATTCATCTCTGTGAAGTTCTGCAGCACAAAATCTACAGCATCCATGACAGTATCACCTTCTCTGCATAAAGAACAGTGTGAAGCATCTCAGAAGATCATCCCCCTAGGTCAAACTAGGAAATAAAAAGAAAATACTTAATTGAACAAAAGACGGGGATTTACAGATGGATACAACACATTGGGTCTCCCTGTATACTTAAATAGGTACATAAAAACATATAATAACTAATGTGTGTGCAGCTCTTTGTGTGTGTGTTTCAAGCAAGTGAATAAAAAATGTACTTATGCAGAACTGACGTGATATAAGTGCAACTTAATCATCACATAATTCAAGTAGTAATCAATAGCTTTACCCTTCATACTCAGAACCAAGGTCGGGCAATTTATCTCTGCTAATTTGAGCAAGATAACTCCTCAAGAAGAGCCCACGTGTAGGATGCTGAATACCACGACACATTTCAACAAGATCCTTGAGAATATCCTTAGCAGGAGCCTCTTTTGATTTTATGTAAACAGATCCTACTGTACATAGGAGATACCTGAAATATTACATGATAAACATCCATCAGACATCTGATTCTTCAGGAACAGCAAGGGCTTACGAGAAAGGGAGAAGACAATAATACACAGGAAACAAAGATCAAGGTAAAGAAGCAAAATCGAGCAGCTATTACTCGACTCCAAAAACAGAAGTTTTGCAAGAAGTTTACGATGCCCTAGACAGACCATGCAGAGTTCTTTCGAGAAGATTAAGACCTATCTTTTTTATTCTCCGGTTTTGGTACTTTTTTTTATTAAGGTTTCTCTCGAGTGCATGCTTTTCTGTCATCTATGAATGCAATAGACTCAGTTTTCACTACTTGCAAGAGGACACTCTTTCATGGGAACTAAAGGTACTTAAGAATGTTGCCTCACAACTTCTCTTGGGAAAAATCTCTTGCTTCTCTGGTAGTATTTCTCCTTTTTCTTTTTTTTTTATAGGTGAGTATAAAATATTTTTATCTTAAAAAAAAAAAATCTATCCGAGCCTATCTCTTTTTTGTTAAAGTTGACCATAGTTAGTAAATGCACACGGGGAGGCGGACGTGAACCCAACTTTTTTTTCCCAGACCCTACGTAATTAAGTATTAAGAAATCCACTAAATATCTATAAATATTTGATTGTAAACTCAGTTATCAATGATTATTAACTTGAGGTCATTGAAGGAACCCATAAACTTCCAATTCTGGATCCATCTCTGTGCACACAATATTCCTACTAAACTCGGTGAGCAGAGACAATGCTTATGTTATAAGAAGTATCCATTGGTTATTCATCCTATCCGGCACTACCCTCATGCATAGTCGGAGGCCATCAACTCTATGAGAAACTGAACATTCTCAATAACACTAAGTACACCAACAAAGAGAAAAACACATGAAAGAAGAACAAATTTGAAGTTATCCCATTAAACTTCAAGTGGAGCATAAAAATCATATTTGGATAACCAAGTTTACTTCTTAACTACGTTCACTAATTTGCTTGATTCTAAGATACTAGTAATTACTAAACAATATAAGTAGCCAATTAGCACACAACGAATCCTAACAACTGAGAATTTTAACACATGACCTTCATTTGAGACTTACAATCGAGGTAATATATTTCCAGCATGTTGAACAAGTTCATATAAGTCAATAACTGAACAACCATGTCTATCTTCTTCTCTGAAGAACATCTCCAGCTTCCTCAATTCATCAAATGCTCGCATATCTACCACAACGAGCACAAAAACCTGAGAACAAACATGACATAACAAACAAAGACACTTCCTCTGTTCCAAGATGTTTGGCACATCTTGCTTTCTGACATTTAAATTACGTAAACTAACCGACATTTTAATTTTCTCACCATTTTGATACGGAGAGAATTGTAACTTGAGCAACTTTCCTTATAGTATCAAAATATCTAATTTTTTATTTATTTTCAACAGAAATGAACTAATCCAGTCCAATCTACCTCAGTAAGTTAGTCAAACTAACTTCCATAAGTGAAAAGTGCAACTTATCGTACTTCTCGAGTAGTTTCCGGATATTTAAATTAAAATAATTTTAAAAAAAATGAATAAACTTAGACCAATTTGGCTTCAAAAATCTAAAATTTAATTTTTAAAAACTGAATTACTATAGTCCTATTTAGCTAGAAAGTTAGTAAATTTAACTCTCCATAAGAAAAACTCCAAACAAATTAGAATGAAAGAGCACAAATCAATAAAATCAGCAACAAAAAAAAGAATTAATATGATCTGATTTAGCTCGACAATTAGTCAAATTAACTTTCATAAGTGAAAAGTGCAACTTATCGTACTTCTCGAGTAGTTAGTCCTATTTAGCTAGAAAGTAAGTAAATTTGACTCTCCATAAGCAAAACTCCAAACAAATTAAAATGAAAGAGTACAAATCAATAAAATCAGCAAAAAACATATGATCTGATTTAGCTCAAAAGTTAGTCAAATTGATTTTTCACAAGAAAAACTTCCTTAAAAACTGGAATTAGAAAAGGTTAAGCAAAGAACATATGTTGACTAGAAAATTTACAAAGCTCGTAGTATTTGTGCGGCGAAAGTTTTGAAGTCCGAAGCTCAGACAGCAACAAAGCAGAATACTTCAACGCTTCTCTGAGATTATCCGAATCCTGAAAAATTAAATCAAAAGCGTTAATTATCAATTCTTTTGAGAAGTTTAGGGTTTTTGGATTCAAATTCAATGAAATTTGGTTTTGAATAAGAAAAAAATTGTTACCAATGCACGAGACATGTAAAATGCGTTGTGCTGAATTGCTGCGATTCCTTCTGCTAGCCATTTCTCTTCGTCTTCCATGCCTTCGGTTGCTAACATTTTTTTGCTTTTTCAGTTCTTCGTCTTCTTCTTCTTTGTTGTTGTTCGTGTTCAGTTTGGGTGACAAACGTGATTTTGATTACCTGACAACTCAGCGACCCGGGTGGGTTTTACCCAAAACCCGTATCACTCCGAAAAAAATTGTTTTTTAAATCAGACTAAACATTATTTTATTCGTGAGTTTTATATTCAATTATTAGTTTAGTCTATTAAGGAGAAATTAGATATTTTTTTTGTTTGATATGGAGGATTTCATTCGAAATAGGTTCAAAATGAATGATTTTTTCAAAGTTTAAAAATGAATTAATTATTATTCTTTTCAGAATTATCCATTCATTTTACTTAGAATTTCAACTACTACTTAGATCCTCAGACATAGGAGCGAAAACAATTTTTCTGAAAATCAAGAAAGAATTGTTGATTATAAAAACAGAAAGATATGAATTGCGCAAGAAGTTCTTTAGGTTAAAACGTAGTGCAACTCGGGGGATATAAGACTTCTTGGTCAGACCAAAAAGATATGTTCTTTCGGTTAAAACGTTGTGCGATTTGGAGGACATAAGACTTCTTAAGGTCAAGCTAAAAAGATTGCCGATTGAGTGATCCTTTATCCTACCTTAAGAAGAAAGAGGCTAATACAATTCTTTTACGCGTTTTTAATTCATACAGTAAATTTTAATCGTAAATTAAATGTACTATAGCAATTGATTAAGGTCAGCTTAGATATTACTATTAAATATATAGAAGTGAAGTCTTCAATTTTGCAGTGAATATGTTATATATCGAGGCATTGGACCATCAAACTTGAACTTAGAGTTACTCTATACGCCTATACTTCCTTTTTATTACTATACAACTTTTAATTACAAAGAAAATTGCTAAAAAAATAAAAATTCCCCTTAGATGTATAGTATCATGGACCATATGAATAATAGAAAGATAAGCATATCCAGGTTGGTCTTTCACAACAATTTTGTGTTGTGATTTTTTTTTAAAATTTATGAACGTGGTGTCCGGATCAATTTTCTCGCACTTCGGTAACTCTATCCATTATGGCTTGAAAAGAATTACCTGATATTTTTTGTCTCTGCTGAGTTGAGTTTTGAACCTGAGATACTAATAATTCAAAATACTAATGATGGTTAAAAGATCATTAATTCATAATACTAATGGTTGTGTCCCCCTTAAATCCATTTTTAAGACTATTGATTATTGAAGTAAAATCATTATAATTTATACCAATCAACTAGGTATTCCACCTATAAGCTTTCCAGAGAAAGAGCTAAAAGTTGCTTGGTTAATTTACTACAAGCAACTCAAAAAGGAACTGTGAAGGGGAATGCATATAGTTCAGCATCATCTAGGTATTGCGCACGCGGCAACAACGCAGAGGTGCCACAAGACATGTCGTTGCTAACTTCGCCTTTTTCCTTCACTCTCATCTGCTCATGCTTTCTCCGGAACAGCCAATCTTGATCATCAAACTCATAACAGGAACTTGGTGGAACACAGTTAATAATCAAATTCTTGAACTCTAGTTCTAAGTATTTCTCGTGATATTTGGAGCAAGAAACAGTTGTTGTCTTGTCCTCTAACAATGAGTGCTGTCCTGGAGCTGACATGAAAGGGGACAATTGCTTGTTGGTTTTCGACAAGGGAGAGGCTCTTTCTACCTCGTAGTTAGCAGATTCTTTGAAAGAGTCTTCTTTGATAGATATATCACATTGTCCATGATTATGTGAGGACAATCGAATGCGGACAACAGGACCTATTTGTCAAGCAAAGAAATGTAAAGGCAAGCACCAACACAAACTTGAAAAAACAAACATTAGAGTGTTGGAAACAGAATACAACTCACCATGGTCATGTATTCCATTTGAAGATGAGGTAGATCTCTTTCTTTTGTTGTTATTTTGGGTGCCGTCAGATGAGTAGCTTGGATCTTGTGAGCAGACTGGCTTGCCGTGTTCCTCGGATAGACTACTGTTCTCCAACCGCTCAACAATTTCATCCTCAATATCTTTCTGCAAATACTTAGTTTTCGACTCTCTATTATCTCCTCTAGAAATCAAATCACCAGTTCGAGAACAACTTGAAGTTGCTACTTGCTTCGCCTTTTTTTCCTTCTTTCTGTTCCTCTCTTTCTTCTTCCTTCTCTTTTCTTTCTTCCTTTCCAATTTGACTCTTTCCTTGTCCCTATGGAGCTTTAGAGCACCAGAACAACAAGTTCATATTAAAGGGACAATACATGACCAGTATAGCATGAACAATTAGGTTCCTCAAATATATGCTAAGAATTAGTCGCGCTTCTTCCTATTAGATGGGTTCAGGCTTAGCATCCAACATGTTAAGTTCTCAAGTTCACAACAACATAACGGCCGAACACTAAAAAATCGGTGGAAAACCAGCTTAAGCTGGTTGTATTTTGAACTTCGTTCAATTCACACAGGCAGGGTGATTGAGGTGCATGCTTCAACATCTAAGTTCCACACAAGGAACCTCCTGCTCTTAAGTGCACCTAAATGATTAAATCATGCTCAAGTCAACTAATTTTTTACACAACCTGGCCCCTAACACTACACAAAGAAGTAGACATAATTAGTTCTAGCACAAAGTGTCGTGTGAAAAACGCTCCCACACCCAACCTTAAAGCATTTACTTGTTAAGAAAAGCATTTACTTGTTAAGCAAGTAAAAATGGATAACAGCATCTTCGTGGACTCCTTAACGACCAACCACGGGAAGCACAATAAAATTGTGCAAAACAAAATCAATGAAAGCTTTTGCTTCAACAAAGTTATCGCTGCTTGCAAAAGGATAATAACTTAACAAATATTCTCTTAAGGGGGAAGAAGGCTACTACGAGCTTTGTGGCCTGACAAACGATTCGGATGGGAATTCTCTGAAGAACAAAGAATCAGAATAGAATCTAATTCATTTTCATGTTATCAGAAAACCGGACTTGAAAATCTAACCCTTTTCAGTACTGTTCTTTTAATAAAGTATTACTCTCTCCTTCAATTTGTTTATCTGGTTTTGAATTGTCAGGGAGTTTAAGAAAGCTTTTGATTATTGTGGTCTTACTGAAGAATATAAGAAAATCTGATCACTGATAACACAAGATATTGACTTAGGTGGTGAGATCAAGAATTTCGTCGACCAAAAACACAAGTTATACAAGTAGCTCAACTTGGTTTCAAAAATGAGAATTAGAAGCTCCCTCCTATCTCTCTCTCTCTCTATATATATATATATATTTAAGCTACAACTAAACATCTTCCCACAAAGAAATGATTCTATAGTATAAACATGAACTCCGCCGGCTAGAAAATTCCTAACACAAAATGAAAATAGCCTCTTTTTTTTTACCAAAACAGAGATTTAAATGCAGACGTACTTTCTCCCGGACTCATCGATTCCCCAAACAACAATTATTCATTCACCAAATCAAATCAACTATGCTCAATCCCAAATAGTTATGATCTGCTAATATCAATCTCGAAATTCATTCCACTCTTCTCGGATCAATTTAATTACAATCCTATTCATTTAGACTTTTTAGCAAAGTATCTTCCAAAAGTTAATTGTTATAAGCACATTACAGTTGAACACTACCTACTAGTCCAAACCTCATAAAAATTAGCCTCAAATTAACACTAATCATAAATCCTAACCAACTAACCACTTAAAAATTCCAAAATTCTACATAAATTGTCCTTTAATGCTACGTATTAACAAATCATCAGCAGAAAAATTCCAAACTCTCAACAAGAAAATCATACCCGTCCGAACAACACAGAAAAAATCTACAAAATCCTCCATTTCAAAGATGCTCAATTGAAATATCAAACATCAACAAAGGTTAAATCCGCTCTATGTAGGAATCAGATAAACTAGATTTCATTCTGAGTTTTCAAATTTGACTATCAGCCGATACATAGAGCAAAAATCTACCTTAATCGATTCGATCAAGGCATAATTGCTTGCTGTATTCGGAGAATAACCAGGCGGTGGATACTGGAAGCAACGAGACATCTTCAAAATGGAAGAATTATTTCTAGGGTTTCTACATTTCAACAAGAAAATGTCTTAGAAGCTAAAAGAGGAACAGAATTATAGGCAATTACCCCTATATTTGACATATTTATTTGGTGTACATCTAAAAAAAAAAAAAATTGGGAAAATACATGAATTAGTACCTCTAAACATGTCTAAAAAGTCAAATTACATATTTAACTTTGCAAAAAATATTTACCCCTCAAATAACATTTTGGAAGTTTTGCTTAAAAATGATGCTACATTTTGAATAAATTTATTCTCATTAAAATGACATATAACAAGATGTTGACGAGCTATGTCGTTGTTTCATTGTGACATTCGACATCTCTTTCTCCACCTTCTTATTCATGATTTTGTCTCAATCATGACATCTATATCTCTGACTTGAAATGAGAGAGTTTAGGATTTAAAGAAAACCAATGTGTCAGCTAATAGAATCGGTAGATAAAGATTTAATGGTCAAATGTGCGTAAAAGCATGTGTAGACAAACATTTGGTCTAGTTAGTTAGCATTTATGTGTACTTCGCTAACAATTGAGTGATAGTTTAGATAGGAAACTCAAACTTAAATAATTCAAGTATGAAACTAAAAAATGGGTGATAATTTAGGTATGTTTTTAACCTTTTTAACTTTTTTATTTTCCGATACAAGGCTCTCTTGATTTCTATTGGGACTTGCTCAAAGGGGGGCTATTTTTGTCCATTCAGTAATTATAAAGATACAATTGGCTGTATATTAAATAGTTTCTGAAAGTGCTAAAACTTAAATAATGGTATTAAAATTGGCTATTCTTGCACTTTGTCCGTAATTTAAAGACAAAGCTCAAGTTCAATATTGTCTTTTGAGCCCAATTTGAATTTGGGCTGAAACAAATAAACATGCAATTCTCCAAGCCCAAGCCCATAACCGTGACTCTTGACCCAACAATGAACATTCCAATCTAAGTTCTTGCATTGATTTGCCCTATTTCGGAATGATCTTTAATTTTCTCCTTTGTTGCTCATTTAATAAATTTATCGGTCTGAGTATCCTTTTCTTCAATATTTTCTCCTTTAAATCCCTTGCAAGTTTTCTATATAATGTCTTATAGTTTATATTATAATTCTATTTTTAGATGTTTGATGAATTATTTTTAGATGAATCGTCGTACTCATATCCATACTTCAATTCATACCCCTAAATCTTAAAATTTAGACTATAAAAAATTCGACCTCTAGATCCACGACTGTATTGAACACTCACGCTCCAGTCCGAGCAACTTAGATGAACTAATGGATATATACTTTGCTTTTAGTCTTTTGTGGATGATCCAATTTATGGTAACCATATGTAACAAATAGTATTGTTTATGTACGTACCATGTTGGGTTGGATTATTCCAAATTAGTTCAATTTTTCCAAGAAAACTAACCAAATGTCACACATTAATGGTGTGAATTAAACTCAAAGGTCTAAAAACAAACTTCGTCTGATAATACCTTACAAGTTGTTCACCAAACCACTTCCATTTCAAGTTTTACATTTATGTATTAGGGTTTTAAGTCGTGTCAGAGTCAGAATTTTGTACTAAGTAAATTCAAAATATATATAAAAAAAGAAGTAAATTACACGCGAAGAAATTAAGTTTAAGCTAAGGTGATCGTTCCATATCTGTCTCCTATATATGAATAAATAATTATGTCATTATATATACAATATAATTTTTGACGAAAAAAATTCAAATGAATCTCTTACACCCCTCGTTTCGATCCTAATTTTAATTTTAAGATGAATCATAAGCTTGAATTTATTTATTTTTTAAGTGAATAGATAAATGGAGTATGATATGGTAGCCCACCAACCTAGCTAGAGCAATGTGTTTGGTTCATTTGAAGCACAAGTCAAGACCATACCAACCTTACCAGTTTCGTGTCCATTTTCCATGTTTACTCTATAGTCTCTAGATTATAAGTAACTCATCTCTGTAAATATTCCATCTATATTCCTTTTTCGGGATTTAATTTATAATATATCGAGTAAATTTTAGACGTATCTGAAAGTCATAATTTCAAAAATAACGTCAACTGAAACGTTCTTTAGAAGGGGTTTAGCACCGGAAAGTTATAATTCATAGGACTAAAACATAAATTAAACATAGTTTAAATATAAAACTAATAAAAACGCGATAGTTTACGAGATTTGATCTATTATCTCTAAATAATATAAGAGGAAATTTATAAAATGTCCACCTACGACGGCACAGACAATGACATGACATGATTCTCTCATGCTAATCGCAAGTAAAATCTTTTACTCACTTACTCTTTTTGTTCGTAAATAAAAGTGTGTTCTCCTTAATAATGATATATCAAGGTAGACGTGAGTTCAAATATCGTCACCCGTTATATATATAAATATGAATTGATTAATCATAATTTAGAAGTCTATATACAAACACATGTCATGTATCTATTGGTTTACTGTAAACATCTCACACATGTTACATTCCCAAAGAGTCTATCAACTTATATATATAAACCTAGGAACTGATAAACTTCAAATTCTAAATTCACACTTACGGCAATAAACTCAATTGTTGATAATGTACTATTCTTTTTTAGATCTATAAATAGCATAAGCCCCCTTCTTCTAAGTACTCAAGTCAAGTCTACCATTTGAAACCTCAATTAGGACTTGTAATACCAAATTTTCTTTCTTTGAACACAAAGTGGAAAAAAAAGACATGTTGTATTCCTGTTCATCAATACTATTTTCTTTACATTATGTGATGTTTTTATTTCTCCTATGCGAAGGGAAGACGCAGCTGCTATCCAAAAACTCGACTATAAATGCCGTTTTTGCATTCGGAGATTCCATCGTTGATCAAGGAAATAATAACAATATTACAACCATAATCAAGTGTAATTTCCCACCTTATGGGAAAGATTTTGTTGATGGGAAGGCAACCGGAAGATTTACCAATGCCAAAACGCCCGCAGACTTGATAGGTACGTCTTTTCATGTCTACTTCAATCAAACCCGAAAGCTTCAAATTTTGAATTCGTTTTACGAGTGGTCAACCCATGCATGTGCACGATTTTATCGACGTTCATTTAACTTTTATTTTATTACATTAAAGTTACTAGAACTATTGCTTTTTATAACATAATCACTCAAATTTGTTGAATTATCCATATTGGGAAGTCATTAAACTATTTTTCTATAACTATTTTTTTAATTGAACTTTGCCTAAAAATCATAGCAAGTTATTGAACTTCTTTTTTTTTTTAAACAAAAGGTCATTCAACATTAACTTTAATTACCTAATTAGTAAGTATTTTTTTAATAAATAAATATATTGTGAAGGGAATTACAAAGTGAAAATTGAAGCCTGACCAACAAGACGAAAGTTTTTAATTAGCGACTTTTAATTACAATAAAAATGGATGTTGAGTATCCATATAATACTTTCTTTATCATATTTTAGTTGGGATTATATTTTTTACTTGATTCTAATATTAATATTTATATATATTAGTGGAAGAATTGGGAATTAAAGAGTTGATGCCAGCTTATCGTGACCCTAATTTGCAAGCTGAAGATCTTAAAACTGGAATAAGCTTTGCCTCAGGAGCTTGTGGATATGACCCTCAAACAGCTTCTATCGTAGTAAATATTTTTTTCATTCTTATATTAACGTTTTATTCATATATACGATCTAAAAAATATTGACACAGTAGAATCATTTAAAAATTAACAAGTTTAAGTGGTCTATACTTAAGAAAATGACAAAATGGTCCCTTATCTTTAATGATAGGTTCAAAATAGTCCCTTAAGTATCACCAAAACAGTTTTGGTCCTTTAAGTTTATAAAAAATGATTACTTTTTGTCTCTTTCACATATTATTGAATTTAAGAGACCATTTAGAACTTATCACCACATATAAAAATATCATTTTTGTCATTTTCTCATTTATACTTTTTAGTATAATAATTTAGGTGATTACCTTTTTCAACATATGTCCAACATGTAAATTACTTTTATACCATCATATAAACTCATAGTATTCAATCTAGTTAAGTTTAAATTTCACCATTTTTCTAATTATATTTTTTTTATGATGAAATTTTTTCAGTCAGTAACACCACTATCTACACAATTAAATTATTTTGAAGAATATATTGGAAAGCTAAAGGGATTAGTTGGAGAAAAAGAAGCCAACAAGATAGTAAACAACAGCCTATACTTGGTGGTAGCAGGCAGCAATGACCTTGCCAACACTTATTACACAATTGGATTTAGACAGAAACAATATGATATTGACTCATATACTGATTTTATGGTGGACAAAGCTGAAGATTTTATCCAAGTATGTATATGAATAATTAATTTTTCGTATTTATTAACGGTCTCTGAATAAACTGTTAAAGTATAGTGTACATTTTAGTGCGTACCTTTGAGCTATCTCAAGGCATTTGGGCTCTATGGTTTTGTCCTCTTGGGCTTTAACTCAAAAATTACTCCTATGAGCCATTGAATTGCACGTTTTGTCTTTTAGATTGATTGGTTCTTAATTTTTATCCTTCAAATGAACTAGTCTTTAATTTTTTTCTCTTTAGCAACTAAACTTATGTCTAGTAGGCATAACTTGAAGTCATCTTTGAACATTACTTGTGGATATTATATACGAAAATATAAACTGTCCCGCAAAAAAAATAATGTTTGTTACGACTTACGAGGAGAATAAATTAAAGATGGACATGGAATAGGGGCAAAAGTGTAAATAACCCATAACTTCCCCCTCTAATTAATGTCAAAATCATAAATCCAAATGAATGAGATAAGAATCCTACATCTTATCAGCACAGTGACGTTGTTCTAGTTGAATTTCAAAGTAGAGAAATTTCTTGTCGTATAAGGAGTGACCTATACGAATGGTGTAAGAACTGTCTTTGTGTGATATGAACTAAGTGAAATTAAATTCTCCAAGAAGAATGTGTCCTGAGATAAGTTTTGTAATAAACCCCCTTTCAAGTTCACCTCCTTATGAACGCCGCGTCTTCCTTGAGGTTTACCCCACCACTATACTAGGAGAAGTATGACTCTAATACCACATGTAACGTCCAAAGTGCATCACTAAGGTATTGTCCATTTTGACCCGACTCCTTTGGGCCCTCGCGGTTTTGTTCTCTTGGACTTTAATCCAAAAGACACCTTGACAGTTGATTCTTGAATTCACCCTTACCACGTATCCACTAATTCGCATCAATAATTTGCAACTTGAGTCATAAGCACATATTTTATTTTATTTTTATAAAAATAAAATAAAATTATACCACTAGACAGAGTGCATGTCATCAACACATCAATTTGCTATAGTCAATTTTATTTATTCATCTTTTTTGAAATTTGGAAGGAATTGTACAAGTTGGGAGCAAGAAAAATAGGTGTTTTTGGGATTCCACCAGTTGGATGTTTGCCATTCCAAAGAACACTAAGTGGAGGTTTAGGTAGAGTATGTGTGGAGGAACACAATCAAGCTGCACAATTGGCCAACACTAAAATTTCACTTGCCATTAATGGTTCACTATCCAAGAAGTTGCCTCAATCCAAGCTGGTTTTCATTGACATCTATGATCCTATGCTTGATCTCATTCTCAACCCTCAAAATTATGGTAAACTTTAATATTTTTCAAATTCATACTTTTAAATTTTGAATCTAGCAACGTTCAAATTATGGATCTACCTGGATGTACTTTAATATATAAAAGAGAAAAATGTTAAGTGTATGAAGAGATTAGTTATATTTGTTGCTACTGAAAACTGATCAAAGGTGCAAAATGTGTTTCATTTTGTTTATATAATTTTCGGGTACGTTTGTGTTATCAGGATTTGAAGTGGTAGATAAAGGATGCTGTGGTACAGGAAACATAGAGGTGGTCATATTATGCAACAGATACATGAGTAGTACATGTGAAGACGATACGAAATATTTGTTCTGGGATAGTTATCATCCCACTGAAAGAGGCTACAGGATCCTTGTTGATCAAATGATCAAAAAGTATATCACTAGTTTCATATGAAACATGAATATCAAGATTCAGGATATTTCTTCCTCCAAACGTTGGAAGAAAGCGCGAAAAACAAGTGTGTGCATTTTCATCCATCCTTCATGATCACTGTCCTAATATCTGTATTTGATCGATGTTTTTTTTCTTAATGTTCTTTTTTACAGAATATGTTTGTGTTCAACTCTGTAGACCTTATCTTTTTTTCATTTAGATACCTTAAAGGATTTTGTATTAGTGTGATTGAATCAAGTCATTCGGAAAATTTGCTAGTGTAAAGACTCTTTTTTATACTTGTACAACATTCTCAAATATCGCATCAGTAGCTAACGAGAAGCCAATGTGTCATTGCAACTTAATAGTTTCTCTTTTACCTTGTTCAGTGTTCAGTTTATTGTCACGTCAAACTGAATTTAAGTCCCGGTAAATGCCTAAAATGGAAATTAATATTTTTGTATTTGCAGCTTCAGTAGAAGCTTGAAATGAACTGTTGGCTTATTGTTTACTGTTATCATGCTGTTGATATACATGTTATATCAGAAAAATGCTCATATTACCGCAGGCGTATGAGAGTAATAGATCATTAGAAAGTCATGTTAAAAACGAAAAAACTACTAGTTGACATGTTAGTCCAACTTCCATGTTCTATTTCTGTTATAATTCCAACTAAAGGTAAGTTATCTGGTATCCACGTTTTGTCACTGTGCTTTTTCAGGGAGGCTTCGTTGATGACTTTTGTTCACATTTTCTGTGTTGTTGCTGTGCACTAGTCCAAGAACAGAAGGGAAGTGGAGACGACAAGATTATCTGGTGCCATTTCTTTACCTATTTGTGTTTCTTACTGTGAACTAAAGAACAATTATATTATATAAAAAAACAAATACTCACTCTACATTCCAATTAAATCAAGCAAGGGAAACAAGATAAATATGTCTTTTTCTCAGAATAAACAGACTTTACCAATCAAGAAAATCAAACAAATTAAAGTTCTTAATGTTTCAACAAGGTCATCATCACCTAACATATCTGCAGTCCAGTCTAACTTCTTGTCCGTTACCGTTGATACTACTCATCTTGATCATAGAGTTGGCAAACGCTTTAAAGAACTCCTCTTGAGAGCTAGCATACTTTGAAACTAGTCCTTTGGTCCTTGAATTTGTGAGTAGAGATTCATCTGAAGTGAAAAGGCTCTTGCCATTCATTAGTAGCTTGTAGTAGGCGTTGTCGAATAAAGTTGTTGTAGAATCCATCGTGGCACCTGCATTTCTGACCTTGTTGTGCGCGGGGCAAACATTTTGCAGACTGGCTGCAAATGATGCTTGTAATGTTGGATCAACATTGTGACGTTTGTCGAATTTGTGGATTCTGTTTTGGAAGGAAGAACAATGAGAGAATCCAAGAGTATGCCCTCCTGTTATCAGAAACAAAACAAACAGCAATTTTGTCACGAAAGAAATCTTGAGTCGTTATATATATAGTTCAAATCGAGGGCAGTGAATACGAGTAAAGAAGAAGAGAGTTGCTTACCTGAAAGTGCAACCAAATCATCTAAAGAAAGTCCTCTTTGGGCAAAGTTTTGTTGCAGTTGAGACATGTTGAATGTTGGAGAAGGTAATTGTCGCGTTTCAGTGGCTTTGGAGATTCTTCCATCTTTTCGACCTTTTGGTACTTCCCAACTAGGACCTCCAGACTGAAACAAATATGTCCCAAATTATTAATTTCATCTTCATGGAGAAGTAACATTGCCTTTTTTTGGCTGCTAGGAATATTTTTTATGGTAACTAACATCATGTTCATTTTATAGAACTTACAAGAGCAACAGCATCACGAGCAGCAAGAGCAACAATATCAGCACAAGAGACAACTCCAGGGCACAAATCCTCGATTTGTTTCTTAACAACATCGATGACATAAAATGCGTGCAATGAGATGTTAGGAGGTCCATCTTTCTCTGCTTTGTTGTTTCTTGTTGAGTTCAGCAGCACAGAGCCATCACAACCCTTTCATTATACATAAAAAAACACATACAATAAATTACTATATAACTAGCTAGAGTAAAAAAGTAGAGATTAAAGAAGTAGAAATTTACTCTAACGAAACAATCATGGAAATGCATCCTTAAAAGCGCAGCTGGAACTGTTTTATCATTCGACATAGCATTCTTGACAACTTTGGTAATTGTTGACTCTGCATTAGGGCATGTTGTGTCGTAGTAATTGGAGCTCAGTGCCTTAACTTCAGTACAAAACAATACAAAAGCAAAGAGTAAAGCAATAAAACACCTTGGTACTGTCATCATAACTAATTCTGTTTGCCAAATTAGGCTATCCTTCTTTATGCTTAGTTTGGATTTAAGACTTTGTTGTGAGCCATTAGGATCACATACAATGTGCATTTAAAGGGAAGAGATTGTAATAGTGGGCACAAAACTACACAAAGAGTTGTTACTGAAATTATTGGCTATGTTTGTTAGTAAGTTTGGTCAGCTAAAACCATATGCAATAACGAGTTCTCGTTATCAGGTCAATGGAAGTGGAGGAAGAAGATTCACTTTTAGGTTTGAGTAGCAGTTACAAAGTGCAGTTTCTGATCATGCAAGCAAAATGACTTAACTTTTACTTACTTTATAAGAGGAATATTATTGTTGCTTTAGTGGATATGGTTGAATGAATAAAGTATAGATTGATTGATGACTATTATATAGTTTTGGAGTTTTAATATTCAGAAAATACTAATATAACACATGACTATGTTTATGAGCCTATTTTGCAGGGCCATAAATAGTGGATTCTGGTCAACTACCTTTGTCACTGTCTGTTCTCGAAAAAAACTTACTCACAACTCGTGTTTATACTAACCTGATGAATGCATAACATGTGTTTTCATACTAGTTAATTAGTACACATTCTTGACTTAATTTATCACTTTAGTCATAGTAAATTTATATGGTTTGATGAAAACAACGGATAATTTAACCCTGTGGTGATAACCACTAAGCAAAATTTCAAAAAGGGTTGTTATTCAACATTAAGGTTTGCCCCTTGATATTATTTGTGCAGCATTACATGTAGCAAAAACAAGAGAAATTTTAGTTTTCTTGGATCGCGATTGCTACTAGTTCTTGCAAATCTCTCACATAACCTACGGATAGTTGTTTCTTTTGGCATTTGTGGTCATTTTAACTACTTTTTCTTCAGTAAACTAACGCGTAAAATAGAAACTTTAAGTCCAACTTCCATGTTCTTTTTGTAGTATAGTTCAAATTAAAAGGTAAGTTCTTAGATTGTCACCTTTTCAGGGAGGCATCATCGATGACTTTTATTCACATTTTCTGTGTTGTTGTCTGTGCATCAGTCCAAGAACAGACGGAAATGGAGAGAAGGAGGTTATCAGGTGCCATATTCTTTACCTGTTAATAAGTCTTTATTAATGTGAAGTAAAGTGTAGTTAATAATACATACTCTCCCCTCAATTTATCTCCGAGTCATAATAATATATTAGTATAGTTTGATGTAAACACCGGATGCCTTATATACTTCTGTGGTTCTGCCATACAAAAGTTGTTACACCACAAAATTCGTCTTCATTTAAGCCCAAATTTTTACTCACACTACATTCGAATTAAATCAAGAAAGACAAAACATGCTGTTATAAACACCACACCAATTCTTCTTTGCTTCATATAGTACATCACCAATCAAGAAAATGAAACAAATTAAGGTTCACCAATACAATAATTAAATGGCCTGCGCCTGAGAAACATGTCGTTTTAACAAGGTCATCGATCACCTAACGAATCTGCAGTCCAGTCTAACTTCTTGTCCATTACCACTGATACTACTCATCTTGATCATCGAATTGGCGAATGCTTTAAAGAATGCATCCTGAGAGCTAGCATACTTTGAAGCTAGTCTTTTGGTCCTTGAATTTGTGAGTAGAGATTCATCTGAAGTGAAAAGGCTCTTGCCATTCATTAGTAGCTTGTAGTAGGCGTTGTCGAATAAAGTTGTTGTAGAATCCATTGTGGCGCCTGCATTTCTGACCTTGTTGTGTGCGGGGCAAACGTTCTGTAGACTGGCAGCAAATGATGCTTGTAGTGTTGGATCAACATTTTGACGTTTGTTGAAATTGTGGATTCTGTTTTGGAAGGAAGAACAATGAGAGAATCCAAGAGTGTGCCCTCCTGTTAGCAGAAACAAAAAGCAATAACTTTGTTACCAAAGAAAATCTCGAGTGTCTGGTCGAATTTATGTGATGCACTTTATCTTTCTATATTTAGAAACAATTTAACTTTAAACTCTCGCCTTGCCCTTAATGAGATGATCTATAGGCTATAGCTACACAAACTTGTGACTTGTTTTAGGCCACAACTTCCAAAGTTATATTTTATCTTTCTTAAATTCCGTATCCAGTCAAATTGCATCACATGAAACAGGACGGATGGAGTATATCTTTAAATTTTTGAATTTGATATGTTCAACCATTAAGATTCTTAGTACTGAAATATCTAGTTCAGAATCAATGCCTAAATGCTGCATCTGCCTCGGGTTAGAAGAGAGGCGGATCTAGGAGTTTAAATCAGTAGGATAGTGTCTAAGACATTACTACTTTACGACACTGAACACAAAATTTGTGTGTCTATGGATATACGTGTATCGAAAGCTGTGAATACAGTAACAGAACAAGAGAGTTGGTTACCTGAAAGTGCAACCAAATCATCCAAAGAAAGGCCTCTTTGGCCAAAGTTTTGTTGGAGCTGAGAAAAGTTGAACGTAGGAGAAGGTAGTTGTCGCGTTTCAATGGCTTTAGAGATTGTTCCATCTTTTCTACCTTTTGGCACTTCCCAAGTAGGACCTCCAGACTAACACAATTTGCACAAAAAAGTACAACAATTTCACATTTGGAATATTTTTTATGGTAATATCATGTTTGTGTTATTCAATAGTGAGTAGAACTTACAAGAGCAACAGCATCACGAGCAGCGAGAGCAACAATATCAGCACAAGAGACAACTCCAGGACACAAATCCTCGATTTGTTTCTTAACTACATCGATGACATAGAATGCGTGCAATGAAATGTTAGGAGGTCCATCTTTCTCTGCTTTGTTGTTTCTTGTTGAGTTCAGCAGTACAGAAGCATCACAACCCTTTCATTATACATAAAAAACACATACAATATAACTAGCTAAAGTAAAAAAGAAGAGATCAAAGAAGTAGAAATTTACTCTAACGAAACAATCATGGAAATGCATCCTTAAAAGCGCGGCTGGAACTGTTTTGTCATTCAACATAGCATTCTTGACAACTTTGGTGATCGTTGACTCTGCGTTAGGGCATGTTTGATCGTAGTAATCGGAGCTCAGTGCCTTAACTTCAGTAGAAAACAATGCAAAAGCAAAGAGTAAAGCAATAAAACATGTTGGTAATGCCATCATAACTAATTCTGTTTGCCAAATTAGGCTATGTTTGTTTATGCTTAATTTGGATTTAGGAATTTGTTGTGAGTCATTAGGATCACATACAAAGTGTATTTAAAGGGAAGACTACAGAGGAAGTTGTTACTGAAATTATTGGTTATGTTTGTTAGTAAGTTTGGTCAGCTAAAACCATATGGATTAGGAGCAGTTTAACATTCTTAATTTAATTTCTTCTTTGTGAAGCACATTTATACTAATGCTTACTGATTTTGGTTGCCATTTAGAGACTAAGGGGATGTTAACAGTGGCGTAGCTACATTGACCGAAGGGTGGTCATTTGAACACCCTTAATCGAAAAAATTATACAGTGCATATAGGATATAATAATAATGTGTATACAGGTCAAAAACAACTTTTTAGAGATACATACTAAAGTTTTGAACACCCTTAGCAAAATTTCCAGCTTCACCATTGGATGTTTGGTTCAGAGATAAGTAATATATTGGAATTACCTCCAACCCTAAGGTTGTGGGTTCGAGTCACCAAAGAAGGAAAAAAAGTAGGAGCTCCTAGGCAGAGTTAGAAAAAAGGGGGGTGGGGGGGTGTATTTTGGTATAATATTTATGCCGGTTTACATTAATATCAATAACCAAACACAGGATAAATGTAATCCTAATTTTTATACCGGAGTTAGTATCCTAATTAATCCATTAACCAAACGACCCCTTAGAGTTGACCCTCAAGTTTTTAACAACCCTAGGATAGAGAATGTGGTTGATCACCATAAGCAACAATTATCCAATTATTATACTAAAGAGAGTATATTATAAAAATAATTGAGAATTTTAAGTTGTTAGTAGGTAGGAAAATTATGTATGCATGTAGTGGCTTTTGATTGAAGCTTCACTTTTAGGTTTGACTAGCTAGTTGCTAAAAGTGCAGTTTATGAGGCAAGAAAAATGACCAACCTTTTCACTTACTTTTAAAAAAGGAATGTTATTGTTGCATTGGTGGTTATTGGGTTAGGTTTGAACTAATAAAGTATAGTTTGATTGATGAATTGACCATCTTATATAATACTCAAAGAAAATTCTAATATCACATGACCATGTATTTAGGAGCATATTAAAGAAAGACATAATACATAAATATACACTTAAACTTGGCCTAAGTTGCTGACAAGTAAGAACTTTAACTTTGAGAGTGCACATCGTCTAGACACCTCAAATTAGTCTTAACTGACAATTAAACACTCCAACTTTTCCCCACTGTGTCTTGTAGACATGCGATGGTGACATGATACATAAAGTTTGGAGGTGTCTAGATTCATGATCATTTTGTAAGTTGGAGTTTCAACTGACACTGTGGAAACGAAGGCGTCTAGATGTACATATTTGAAATTAGATCAGTGTTATATTAATTTAACAGTTGAAGTCAAGTTTGAATGTATGTTTATGTACTATTCCGAGATTTTATTGCTTTAGCTCACCATCACCAATTCCCAAAGTAGAAAAGGGGAAAAAAAGCTTCACATCTTTCAACAATTCTTTTAGCTACAAAGCAAAAATGTTTTACTTAAAATGATAAACAAGATCATATATATTGGTATACAAGATGTATATAACATGAAAATAGTCATATTACAAGGGTACAATATATAGAGAAAATTGAAAATATAATTGATGTAGCTTAGACAAACTTGTCTTATTCATCCTTTCATATAGTAAAAAATACAATTTTTTGAACTACCCCTACATACACCAATAATTGATAGCTATTTTTTTCACTAGCTTTATTTTGACTATAGTTCATGTGCTTACTTAACCAACAACTCCTCAAAAATATATCTGAATAAGAATGATTTTTTTGGGGAGGGCTACTTTATGTAAAAAGTAAGCATGCCGCTGCCCTATAAATTCAAGATCTCTGATTAAAAACGTATTTTTTGAACAATTTTTTTTTGCATAATCAGAATTGAGTTTGGCTTGAAAATGTTTGGCCAAATTTCCAACCAGATGGAACAATATTTAAGAATGTTTTTGTGACACCATCACTAGTAGTGACTTTAAATGATATTGATTGTCCATCAAGATATGCATTGGATTGCCAACTTGCTCCCCAATTTCTTGACATTGTTAGCCAATTTGTGTTTGAGCCTTTGATTTGAACTGATTGAACAGATCCTGCCCCTGCTACATTGCTTACCAACACTAGTTCAAAATAGTCCCTTCCATTTATTGTGAATCTAACTCCACCATGCTTCTTGCAAGGTACCCTGCTCCACAAAAAAAACATCAATTTCTCGAGATCGTATAAGGAGACAACAACCTATTTCATCGATGAACGTGAGACCATTCTAAGGATGTGTCTGACTCTGATACCATGTAGTATGGGGGTAAGTCATGAAATAATGATGTAACTGACTCTGATACCATGTAAAGAAAATAGACTTCAAGCTTAATTTAATCTCAAAATGTAGCTCATGAAATTAATTACGAAGTATTGTTTAAGATCATATGAGAAGATAACAATAATTCAATTAATCAATGTGCAATATTCTAACATTGCCTTCATAAATTTATTATTAGTTGTCCAAAATCATGTTAACAAGTTTAACAACAATTCAATCAATCAATGTGGGACATTGCTACACCCTAACTTGGAGGCCAGAGGTGGAGCAAGAATTTGAACTTTTTGAGTTTTGAATTCTAGCACACGACTTCAATCAATCGACAAGACTCTTGATTAAAACAATTCACTCAATCAATATGGGGCATTGTAACACCTATTAGAGGAAGGACAATACAACATGGAGACTTAACATTGGGAAATCAAGAAATAATGATGACTCTGACTCTGATACCATGTCCAAAAAATGTACCTCGGACTCATTTAGTCTCAAAATTTTGTTTGTTAAATCAAAAATTGTCTAAGACCATACGAGGAGACAACAACTCGTTCCCTACTCAAACTTTTAGTATCAATTGCCAAGAACATTGAAGAATGATGACTTACCTTTTGTAGAGAACAGGAACAATGCCACCTTTGTAAATGCCAATTTTTTCCCAAGCAGGTTGAGCCATATCAAAATGTGGACGTGGAGGGTTGCACCATCCTCCATTGTTACTAGGAAGATTGTAATTTGGTGGACAAAAATTTGTAGATGTAATTGTAACAGATACTCCCTTTTTGCACCATTGAGGATCTACTTTGTAATCACAAATTATTTTGTAGCATTGACCACATGATCCTCCATCATTGAACAATGCTGTGCTCAATGCTGCTGTCCTAGTACCATATCCTTTTGAATACAAATTGCCATATCCACAAGCACCTCCTGTTTTTTTCCAAGCCAAAAAAAAAGAAAAAACTCGATCATTTGTCGCCTGTTTGGTCAAGCTTCTGAATAGTCAAAAGTGTGTACTTTTTAAAGTTGATAGGGTTGACCAAATTTTAAGTGTGTGTCCAAGCTTTTGAGTAGCCAAAAGTGCTTATGTTTGAAAGTTGCGATGTTTGATCAAGCTTTTGAGAAGTAAAAAATGCGTATGTCTAAAAGTTGCGATGTTTGGTCAAAGCTTTTGAGAAGTCAAAAGTGCTTATGTTTGAAAGTTGCGATGTTTGGTCAAGCTTTTGAGAAGTCAAAAATACTTATGTTTGAAAGTAATTGCGAAGTTTGATCAAGCTTTTGATAAGTCAAAAGTGTTTACGTTTGAAAGTTGGTGTCCGGACAAATATTTAGGAAAAAAATAAGTGTTTGAGGAATAATAAAAATTGAAAAAAAAGAGTAAATTTTCCTCATTAGCACTTTTGAGACCATGGTAAAGCACAAATTACTACTTCAATATTGACTAAATGAAGTATTCTTCTAATACGAATAAATTAGCATAACACAAATTACTTCTGTTGAAAAGTACTTTTTCGATAAACACTTCTAACAAAACGAACCATTAGTAGGAAGTTCATAAATGTTGTCCCTTAGCTTACATGTAAGTAGTACATAGATACGCGTAATATTTTTTAAATTTTGAATCTGTCTCTCGATACTTACCCATTGTGCCAGAAGCATCAGCTCCACCATAAAATGTGGCATGAGCACTTGTCCATCCAGAATCTGCTGAGAAACCATTTGCACTTAAGAAAAATGTACACAAACCAATTATAAATCCCAATGCTAAATTGACATTATTGGCCATTTTAATTTCTTAGTGGATAATTGAGAAATTATGTTGAAAATTTGATGAATTCTACGATATTGACATACCCAAGGAAAGTAATGGCTAGTACTTAAATAGATGTACTATTTATTAAATACAACCACCCTACATGTGATCATTGCAACTAGGTGTGAAAATAATAATAATTAAAACTATATATTATAAAATTGAATTATCTCTGGAGAAAACTGAAACTCATTCAATTATTCTCACGTTCTATCACCTCTTAAACTTGTTAGGCCACATGGGAATGCATCAATTACCCATTTCAATTTGGACAATTTGTCATATTTTTCTAATGTTTTTTTCTTTTTCTTGGTTCTATTGTGAAATTATGGTAACACATTCTGAAGTAGTTTGGTGTGATTTATAAGGTATAAGGTATAATAATCTCACAAATAAAATATAGAATTATTTTATTTTACATTTTATTAAAGATATTAGACAGTCCTAGAATTATTTACCTCGACATTTATATTTTAGTAATGTGATAAGTTATACCATATATATAATAAAATAACTTATTCTAAAATAATTAATTTCAAAATAATTTCTTCCCAACTAAACTACCCTAAATGTTGTATTAACAAGTAGGGAATATATTTTTTTCTGTCAATATTGTGATGCTACCTCACATGGCTTTTGTTTCTGTCCCATCATTGTGATCATCTGTAAATGCACATGTTAGACACTTGTGAGGACTCTGTCATTTATATACTTTTTCAATTTTGAAGGCTTATTAAACAACATAATCTCAGATCTTTTTATAACAGTCATATAACAATATTTTGTTATAAGTTCATTATAAACGCGTATTTTGAATATTATTTCAATAATAAATATCAAAACAAATAACGTGGTTATTATATAAGTAGCATTCTCTCTACAACATATAGTAACTACCCCATATAATTACTTAACAATCATTACTAACCTGAATAAGATTTGTTGCATAAGATCCATTTAATATTCTCTCTGTTTAATGAGAATGTTAGTATATATGTTACTGTTATTTAGAGGGTCAAACAGTTTTTCAATTCAATAAAAAAAATTAATTAGTAGTTTTATTTAATTTCTAAAATACAAGGTTTGTTAAATAATGATAAAATAAATGAAATTTAGCTCTAACTCAATTTTTTTTTTAAAATTAGTTCAAAAAGTGAGTATTATTAACTATGTAAGGAGATAAACTGTCATCCTACGCCTCGATGTGAAATTACTAACGATATAAGAAATAATATAATTTCTTAGAGTTTATATTTTATGTACAAATAATATAAAGATTATATGGTTAAATTTGGCTTTAATTGGATTTGAACCTGGTCTAAGCAGGGGCGGACCCACGTGGGTTTCAGGGGTTCACCCGAACCCCATCGACAAAAAATTACATTGTATATATAAGGTAAATTTTTCGTATTTCTGTAGATATATATATATATATATATATAT
>JAJONR010006667.1:0-30170 GCA_029582245.1 Solanum etuberosum | reverse complement strand
ATATGTATATGCCACATAACTCAATAACTTATCTTTTAATAAAACAAGATCATAAAGAACAATTTCTTTACAAATTATTAACTTACAAAACTAATTTTACTTTTTAAATATATAAGTGATCAAATTAAAAGTTTGCTCAAAGTAAAAGCAACTTGCTGGACTCATATGATTTTGAGATGGTAAGAAAACTAATGATGCATAATCAAAAGTAAAATATAAAATAGATTATATAGTAATTTACCTTGTTTCCGAGAGAAAAACAAACACAAATATTTTTACCTTCTTTATGTTTACTTTGTTTCAATCCTTCAATAGTAGAACAATCGTGTTGATAACGTGTTGTAAAACTAAAGCAAAATAAGATAAGAAATATAGAAGATGAAAGCAATAGAAATAGGGAGACAAGAGATTAGAGCTTTTCTTATTATTCCAAGTTTTCAAATCTATACAATATGAACCCTTATGCCTCTATTTATAGTGTAACATAGAGGCATACAAAAGGTTAGTCATAAACATGACATTAACATGAATATAATGGGGGAGGTTATGGAAGTGAAAGGTTACAAGAATAATGGTTATAAAGTGGGAGGTTATGGAGGTTATGGTTATCTTCATAATAGAGGAAAGTAATTAAAATAATGGGTGAGAGTAACTTCTTGGTGTAGTGGACATCCACACTATAATATTTTATAACATGTTATTATTGCTGAAGAGCTATCATTTATCGTCTTGTCATTGAATTTTGATTTAATGTCTTATACTTATTGAAATGGTCATGTGGATTTGGTAGCTCTCAATAAGAGCTTGTTTAATTCATTCTTCATTTTGGAGAAATCAGGAAATGCTATCTTACCGTTAGGAGTGGGCATGGTACGATACGGTACGATATTTAAAAATTTTGATACCGTAATTTTGATATTTGATTTTAAAAATATTATACCATTATCATACCAATTTAATTCGATATGATTCGGTATATTAAAGTTCGGTTTCGGTATTCTACGGTATGGTAAATCGGTAATCATAATTTGGTTAACTTCGACTAATATATACTCGTATAATAGAGTATTATGACTTCGACAATTAAAAAAAGATCTCAATTTTATAGCAATACACATGTAGAAATATATATCCAAAATGAAGTACAAACAACTCATTTTGTTAATCAATTACAATTCAAATACATTTCAATCAAAATAGAGTAGTCAAAGTTTCAACTTCTAAGCATTTAGTTTATAATAATACTAGGTTGCATATTTGTTAATATTTTAATAATATATAGATGTTATTATATTTATGTAACTATATACTTCGGTATGGTATTCGGTATTTCAATATGATATCTCTAAATACCAAATACCGTAAAAAATTAAAATGCATAACATATATCATACCAAATACCATAATACCAAAACCACGATATTAAAAATTTTGATATGATATGGTAATTCGATATATACCATTACCCACACCTACTTACCGTGGACTAGAGCGAACAAGGACTACCAAGGTTTCAAAGAGTCCTTTATTATTATTTTTTTGTTTTTTGTATTTATTATCCTTACATATTTTTTAATTGTTGTTGCCTTTTTAGGGGGATATTGGTTTGAGTTAAATAACATTCAACATGTTAATGGAAAAATTTATGGGGAATATAAAATTTATTTGACACTCGAAATGAAGTTTAACGACTTACAAGAGGATTGGTAAAAATGTATCCACAAATTGGTAAAGTATGATGATTAAAAATGTATAATGATTGTCCGACGATATTATCATCATATCATATACTATTAAAAGTAGAAAGCTTCAAACTATAAAGTTAGATTATCATTTTACTCCTATATATATATATATATATATATATATATATATATATAACTTACGCATTTTACCTTTGAAAAGTATGAATATGAAAAACATGAAAGTTATGAATATGAAAAGAATATGAAAAACATGAAAGTTATGAATATGAAAACCTAAAGAGTTTGTTTTATCTTTAGTTGTCTAGTCCACATAATTTACCAAAAAAAATAATTTACACGGGAATTGTGAATATTAATACAAATTATTATTGGTTCAAATAAATTAAGGAAAGTTATGAATATGTAAAGAATATGAAAAACATGAAAGTTATGAATATGAAAACCTAAAGAGTTTGTTTTATCTTTAGTTGTCTAGCCCACATAATTTACCAAAAAAAATAATTTACACGGGAATTGTGAATTTATACAAATTATTATTGGTTCAAATAAATTAATTAGCTAATTCATATTTAATAGTTAAGTAAGTTTTTACCATCTTAATTAATTTAGAATAGGTAAAGACATGAAAGTGGAAAAAATTGAAATATTTAAAATACTTTAACTTTCTTAAATAAAGTAATTAGGAAAATAGAAGGAAAAAAAATCAAAAAAGGAGAAAAATAAATAAATAATATTCTAGGCTATAGAACTAAAGACAAAAGGATTACACATACTATAAATTTAATTTGAATTTTTTATTTTCTTATCAACAAAAATTCTATTAACTGATTATATGAGTTATTATTATTTCATAAATATTACATGGTTTTAACCCACAACTATAAATGTTCATAATTATATATGTAAAAAGCACTTATCTATTTCATTTTTTCATCTTCTACGAGGGTAAACATACTCTTGATGTCTTTTAATATTCCTTAATTTATGCTATGAAATTGCATATCAATATATTATCTTTCTATCACATATTTCTTTCTTTAATTTTTTCTACTTGCCTCACTACAATCAGCAATATCGTGGACTAATATTTTACCTCGTCTTTATTTTCATCTTTTTTTTTTACTTAATACTATTATTGTGTATCTTTGTTATTTACATCCTTTTATTTTTTGTTCTTCTTTTTATGCTATTGTGTATTTTCGTTATTTATTGATGACTATGATTCATATATGATTTATGAATTGTTTTGTGTATGGGTTAATGTGTACTGATTAACTTTCTGCTTTAATAATAAGGGACAAACGTGTCATGCATGTTTTCAAAGATTAGTCTTATAAAAATGCATGATAGATTAAATTCTTTGGTGTTAAATATCCACAAATTGGTAAAGTTTTTTTTTGTCTAGAAATATTATCTATTTTCAATATCAACCATCCATGTTATTACCTTTTATGATTTGTATTTTCTTGAAAGGATACCCCAAATAAATCAAACATAGTTAGGACCCACAATTGTAGAGTGCTCCACTCTTTGTAAAAATATGGAAGCGTGTTAATGGCCCTTTGCTCTCTGTATATCTATGTCTTTTAGTGCACCTATATAATGTCAACATCAATGGCGGCCAACAATATGCATCTTTCACTAACCAACTTTTTTTATTTTACTCATTTTCTTTTCTTATTAGCAAAATGCAAGATGTCATAATAAACATCTTCTTTTTTTTTGTTGGTGTATTTTAATTGGGTGGATAATAGTGGAGACTAACTTTCTAGAAAAGTAAAATAACTATCCTTATTGCTTTCAGCAACTGTTACAAGATGCTTAAACTACAATTATTATTACATGTGAATTGAAATATCCCACATGGGGTGATGGGGTTTTTGTTTCAATGTTTTTCATCTTTTTTAGGATTTGTTTTTCAAGATTTGCATCATATGGCTTTTAATGAGTAGAGAATCTGTTTGTTGGTTTTGGGGTTTGTCACCATTATTGTCTCATTTTAGCTTCTGGGGTTCATCAAGAATGGGGTTTTGAGTTCTATTTTTGGGAGAAAACTTGTCTTTTTGGTGGTTTGGTTTGACTATTGATGTAATTTGATTGTTTTGTTTTGGGGAATCTAGATAAAGATTGTTTCTTTTGATGTTTTGGAGCTACTGTAAGAGCTGAAATTTTCATCATCCCACTATATTCAAGGTTTGAATTTGTTGTTTCCTGAGCTCCAAGGTTTCATCTTAGATTAGAGTTTCTGACTTTTGGTTTGATATTTTGGACTGATTTTCATGGAGGTGGTATCATTGATTTTGGGTTTTCTTGGTAGTTAGAATCTAAAAAAACTGAGCTGATGATGATGAAAAGTTTCAAGCTTTGTAGTTCTTGAAAGTGGGAAAAGGGGTTTGGGAATTTGTTTGGATAAATTAGTGATATACAAAAGAAGGGATTGAATTTTGGGGTGGTGGTGATGGAGAAGCAGATTAGCTTTCATGGGGTGAATGAGAAACAGCAGAGTTTTCGAAATGGGACGATGGAGAAGCAGAAGAGCTTTAGAGGGTTGATGGAAAAGCAGAAAAGTTTTCGGATAGCGATGGAGAGGCAGCTGAGCTTTGGTGGTGGTGAGAGGAAAAGGGGTAAGGAATCACCAGGGAAAAGAGGGGATTCCCCACTTCACTTGGCAGTTAGAGGAGGGAACCTTGGCAAGGTGAAAGAAATCGTTCATAGCAAAAGCACCAACGATTTGTTATCTAAACAAAACCAGGAGGGTGAGACAGTTCTGTATGTTGCGGCAGAGAATGGCCATAGTTTGGTTGTTGCAGAGTTGTTAAAACATTTAGACCTTCAGACAGCTTCTATTCTGGCAAATAATAGTTTTGATGCATTCCATATTGCCGCAAAGCAGGGTCATCTTGGTGAGTCTTATGATGCATTCCTTCTTGTACATATTGCATGGTTTATGGAGATAATGTGTATGTTTATTTTACTTCACATGTTATAATTGCTGCTGACCCACATTAGGAGCAATTTTCATCATTGATTTTAGCTTCTAAACCTTAAGCTGCTGTAGAACAGATTACTTATGGCTTCAGTAAAAGACTAGATAATTACAAATATGTTTCCACAAGCCTAGATGCTGAGACCCTACATATTATCACTTGAAGACTTGTGATATAGAGCATCTTCTTCTTTGTAAATCTACAATTAGAGGACAAGACTAAGTTTGGAGAGGGTAATTTTCACATCTGCACAAATCGTAAATTACCTCATGTGAGCATTGAAGATAATAAGGACCTATCCAGTAGTGTGTGTGATAGCATTGAAGGTGGTGATAGAAGTTGAAAGGGTTTGAGTTGCGCTTACTTTTATTCTTAGCCTAAGGAGTCAAAATGGCTTGAACGAAGAAAGATGCATCCTGAAAAGACTCTCCAGATCATTATATCAAGTTGTACATTTACATCAACTACTTAAAACTCTGTAATGATACAATCATTCCTGAAACCTTTTTTTCAGTACTAATTTTGAAAGGAAAAATAGTAAGAATAATAACTGAGTTAATGTGATACATGTTATCCCATAAAATGATTTAGATTACCTTTCAGACTAACATGTTAAGAGAAAATAGTCAGAAGCAGACAAACTAAGTGTTGTATTTACGTGGGAGAGGGGAGGGCACATTATCCCTGAGTTTTGAAGGCTGTGGTTGGCCCTAAGGGTTGACCCAGACAAATATCCGGTCATCAAAACATAAAAAAAGGTCAGAAGTCTTGAACAATGATTGAATGTTTAAATAAATATCTATTTGTTTGATAGGAAAACCATCAGAAAGTGGTTTAGTTTATTTTTTTGAGGGAATTATGTTCAAGGATAAATCTTATGGAATGGACGTAATGCATTCCTCTGAAACTGATGTTTTTACTAGCCCATGAAGTACAAGATTTGTCATTCTTTGGGGGCTCTGTGAATCCTTTTTTATCTAAACGTATGCAACTATTTTTCCACCCACCAACAGGTTCCTAAATTTTGTCAGCATTAATGCTTCTTTTGCTGCTTCCTGATCCTCAAGGTAACTCCCTATTAGCCACGTCATTCATGGGTGTTACTGCTTTTCTAGAACCAAATGATGCCAGAATTTCCTGGCATCATCACTACATCATATCCAATTACTATGTCAACCAACACTGGGTGCTATGACTAATGACATCTTTTGGATTCTCTTATTCACTTAGAATTGGTAACGCTAATTCTTCATTTTTTGTCTGCTGAACTTGAGGAAATCCTTTTTCTTCATCCTCGTTTTTAAGTTCCCTATCTGTTTGAGTATCTTGATAAAGCGTGACCTTGATATATGATTTCGTGAAACCGGACCAGGCTGATCTTGAGCAGTCTGTCCTCTAGATTAACTCTCCAGTTGTTTTTCGCTCAATAAGTGTTGCATTTGCTATATCACCTTAGTTTATGAAATGTTTTTGAACTTTAAGATTCTTTATCCGAGGGTGTGGTTCACAGTTAATGAAGTTGGAATGGACTGTGGGGGATCAGGGTTCAAATCCTAGCAAGGGCAAAAAAATAGTTAGGTGATTTCTTTCATCCTTTTAAGCCTTGGTGGATAGTGTTACACAACACTTGTACTAGTGGGAGGTGCAGATAGCAGGTACCCATGGATTAGTCGAGATGTGTAGAAGTTGGAGGGGGCAACCTTCCAACATAAAACCAATGAAGAAATGAACTTTTAAGATTCCTTGGGCTTGAAGAGGAAGCTTATTTACTACTGATCATGAAAAAGGGAAGATTAAGCTTATTTACTTTATCAGAAAAAGATTGATTAAGTTTTACAACACCACTCACGTTTTGGATCTGCCATCACATCTATGATTTAGTTTGTGCTTTCTGTGGCTTGAGTATATTAAAGCTTAGAAACTTGTGATGACAATTGAAGCAAACTTAAATGCTTGTTCCGGGTCATTTGTCATTTTCTGAAACTTGTTCTTAGCGGCAATTGTTAAAATGGAATTAGAATGTTCCTTTCTTATATCCACTCTCTAAAAAGGATTTCTGGATTACATTGCAGAGGTACTGAAAGAACTGTTGCATTCATTTCCAAACCTAGTCATGACAACGGATTCAGCCAACTCTACAGCCTTACATACAGCAGCTGCTCAGGGACACCTTGATGTAGTAAATCTGCTTCTGGAGATCGATTCAAACCTTGCTAAGATAGCTCGTAACAATGGCAAGACTATTCTCCATACAGCTGCAAGAATGGGGCACTTGGAAATAGTTAGAGCTCTTCTAAGCAAGGATCCTGAGATTGGCTTTAGAACAGATAAAAAAGGCCAAAGTGCCTTGCACATGGCTGTAAAGGGACAAAATTTTGATATTGTTCTTGAATTAATCAAGCCAAATCCTGCTGTATTGGCTTTGGAAGATAACAAAGGAAACAGAGCACTTCATGTTGCAACTACAAAGGGGCGGCCACAGGTTGGTCTTAGTTTATCATCTATTATTTCTTGTATACTAGCAACTCTCAAAAAGTTGAGTGTTTTAATGTGTTTCAGGCGAATTGGTGATATGTGTTTTATATATTGAAGTCTAATGCTTATCCTCAAAAAAAAAATTAAAGTCTAATGCTTCTAAATTGGCGCAAAACTGTTCATTTTGTGAACCACATTGAAAAGGTGGGTTGAGTTTACAGGATGAAGTCTCTTGTTATGTATCATTGAGATGGTTGTTTAGGAAACATCGAAGAGGGAAAGGGAAGTTGAGATGACAAATGAACACTATACCCTAAAATCCTAAATAAGATTTTTTTTTTCTCAATGAAGACTTGATAAAAATACTGCAGTCGACTGCTTATTTGTCACTTCAACTCCCTTTTTCCCTCTCAGGAGCTTCTTGCATCTCAGTCTTCTCTTCCCAGATAAGCCTGATATCTACAAAATAATCTAATTTAAACAGCTGGTGACTTCAATACCCGCCTGAAAACAAGAAAGCTGACACTAGGTACCACTTACCATAACAGCAAAGGATTTCTTGCTTACGTTCTTAAGGGACAAATTTTGGGCTTCTGTTTCTTTACCTATCGAACTTCTAGATCTCTGTTGTTTAATATAACATGATGGTGCAGAAGTAATGATATTACTTATGGCAATGTAGCTCGCAAATGAATTTGCAAAGGCAAGCTTGTTTTGTGGAGATGCTTACGGCATGTTCGGCTTGGATTATCAAAACTGTTTCTGATTACTTTTAAAAGATAGTGATTATTCAATGATAAAATAATCAATTCGATTAAAGATATAGTTTATTTTTGGTTGAAAAGCTATAGTTAATAACTCTAATATTGATTCTTTTACAATAAACAATCAGACTTGTTAGTAGTATAAATCCAAAGCGACCAGACCCATGTGCCTGGAGATTAACTACTCGCATAGAGAGAAAAAAAGAATCAATCTACCTGTATATTTTTATGACTTCATGGGTGAATATGATGTTATAATGTTCCAGGTTTTAAGATTCTTTTTTTTCTGACAGATTTTGTAGCTAGGGTCTTTGATTGATACTTGTACATGTTTAATATAGGAATCCAACAGCATATTCAGTGCATATTGTGTTTAGCATTTAACTTGAAACCAAACTAACGTAATTGCAGATGGTACAATGTCTAGTATCAATTGAGGGCATCGATCTCAATGCCGTCAATAAGGCTGGAGAAACAGCTCTTGATATTGCAGAAAAGTCTGGATCTCCGCAGCTCGTTTCCATTTTGAAGGAGGCAGGAGCTACCCGTTCTAAAGATGATGGGAGGCCTCCAACTGCTGCAAAGCAGCTCAAGCAGACTGTCAGTGACATACGACATGATGTGGAGTCCCAACTCCAACACAGTCGTCAAACTGGCTTCAGAGTGCGGAAAATTGCAAAGAATGTGAAAAAGCTCCACATTAGTGGTCTTAACAATGCAATCAACAATGCGACAGTTGTTGCTGTCCTTATTGCTACTGTAGCTTTTGCTGCCATCTTCACTGTACCTGGCCAATATATTGAGGAGAAAACAGATGGGGTTTCGCTCGGCGAAGCACACATAGCCAGGAAAGCATCTTTCATAATATTTTTCTTGTTTGACAGTATGGCCTTGTTTATTTCCATTGCTGTTGTGGTGGTACAAACTTCTGTGGTCGTGATTGAACAGAAGGCAAAGAAGCAACTCATGTTTTGGATAAACAAGCTCATGTGGGCAGCTTGCCTCTCCATTTCAATTTCCTTTATTTCACTTACTTATGTGGTGGTTGGAGAGAAGGAAAGAGGGCTTGCCATCTATGCAACTGTCATTGGTAGCACCATAATGCTCACTACTATTGGCTCCATGTGCTATTGTGTAGTTCGACATAGGCTAGAAGAGTCAAGGATGAGGAGTATAAGGAGGGCTGAGACTCATTCACATTCATACTCGATGTCTGTGGCATCAGATACAGAGCTTTACAGTGAAAACTACAAGAGGATGTATGCGGTATAGGAGTAAATAAAAGTCAGATAAATTTCTGCCCGAGGCACCAAGCCTGGAACTTTGTAGATAGCACTATAAGTGAATATATGCTGGTTCTATACCCTCAAGTCTGATGAACTTCTATCAATGACATCAGATAACAAATTGTTCGAGGAACAAAAGGATCTACGAGTTAGGAACAGATGAGGAGATAGTTCATATAGACTGCAATAATGTCGAGGTCATGCATATCTGCACAATTCCCCTAAATGGATTTCCTGCAGCCACTGAATTTCTGCACAAATGAGGTGGCATATTGCTTAGAAGTTAAAGATGAAGGCTTTAGCAAATCCTTCTGTATTCTTTGCATGAATTTTAATAGTTTGAATGCAAGCTCTCATGGAGTTTATTATCAACCTAGAGTTACTAGTACCAGATTGATAGTGGATGACAGGAAGGTGGGGATGGCTGATATTGAATTGCTTTCGCGTATACATAATAAACTCTGTAGAGTAATGTACTAAAAATTATTATGTATGATATAATTCATCATATCTATTTCTCCTGGTTATGAAGTTCCGTCCTTTTCCAGCTTTTATTTGGTAGAAATTTTCTGTCAGCTTGGGGAAAAGCTCCAATGGTGAGCTAGTTCCATAGTTCCCTTCTTCCTGATCTTAATTAACCTGCTTTTGGATACAAGGTGTTGATTGCAGAGAAAATAAGGCACCAGAAGAGCATCTTCGTGACTCGGAACTTAACCAAATAGCAAATTTATAGTACAGAATTGGCAACAGTTTATACTTTTCTCAACTCGTTTCTGCTCAATAGCAAAAACAAATTCTCCTCTTGGTGAGGCACAAATAGACTTCCAGTGATCACTATGCAAAATTGGTCATAAATCTTCAGTCCAAAAGAGTATTAATGTAAACAGTATTAGAACCTGATTCTCACAAAAATTGGATGAGCAAATCTCACAGCTTTTTCCAATATTTTCTGAGCTGGAATTCAAGCTTTTGTACTATTTGTATATGATTATTTACATCGAGATCCTATCAAGTATCGACAGCTGAGAAAATCCAACTGGTTGGAACCCTGTGGTGATGCAGTTGTATTTGTAGATTCTTAGGTTTTCATGTAGCTATCAAGGAACCCGAATGTTTTGATGGTCTTTCTTCTTATTCGAGGTACTCCCAGCATGTTTGAGTGTGGACCTATGATGGAAACTTCCTTCATTACTCCTCCCACTGTTTTTTGAATTAACGCGAAGTGCATCAGCTGAGAAGCTGTGGCGCACATGTACTTGATGTGTTCTTGCCTCAGTTGACTGACTGGCTTTAATAAAGATCATCAAAGTCACCTCCTTGTTTATTGTATCCTCAGACCACTGACTTAGCGGAGTGCCATCAACAGAATCTTCTAATGACTGGCTATCCTCATGTTGAACTAAGATCTCAGCAGCTTGATCAGGTTTGATGATGCCAGCCGCAGGTGTGAACTGAATCAGAAAATCAGTAGATGGAATTGCTTGCAGTAAAGGCCCATTTTCAGTTCCAAAAAGTACATGTTAAAGCTAAGAGACTAACAAAGCAATAGATAAGGCATCAACTAAGAGAAAAAGGAGTTGCTTGGCTGGTCAGATTTAACTAGTTTATGCATATCAGAATGAAGGGACAGCCTATAATCTAAGTTCACCATTTTAGGCTCTTTTAGTAACCTCTGAACTTCCTAACCTACTATGTGGGACTCAAGAAGAGGTAATACTGTTCCACCAAGAGAAAAAAGGACTTGTTTTCCTTGTTCCTGTAAGATGAAAGAGTATAAACCCAAATTAAGAGCATCTAGGAAATGAAGAATCACCTCAAGCCATCTGGGAAAACCAAGGGAACCTCTGGGATGATACTCTGATGCTTGCCTATCCTCTTTGGTGGACTGACCACTACAGGTGATCTGGAAGAGAACTCTGTCTTCTCTGCTTTTGTTGGAAATTTGTAAGCTGAATGTGTCTTTATTCTGTAGAACAATTTGGCTGGTGCTAACATTCGTCTCTGGGACATAACGTAGATCGTTCAGTACAGACCTGATTCTATCATTGTTCTGGAAAACCTTCCCAAACTCTTGTCTCCTTACTGATCTATCAATATGAGCAGTTCAATATTAAACTTGCACCTTACAGGCTTATGATCACTTTCTGTTACTTCCATGCAACCCTCATACCTATCATGTAACAGAGAAGTTTCAAGATGAAGCAAGAAAAGTAAATATGAAGAACACTCCCACCCCCCACCCCTTCTCCCTGCAAAAAGACTTACTGAATAATAGAGGCAACGACAGGACACCCTAAACTGCACTCCACTGTAGGGCTTGTCCGGCTGTCTCTATACAATACTCGATCACACCAAGCTGGAATTCGTTTCTTCTCTCCAGAATCATATCCTAAAGTGGAAAATGGAAAGTATGGTCAATGCTTTTGGTTAAGTCCATGCATTATGTAGGACTATTCACAAGGACAATCTTAAATTATTTCTTGAAACAAACCCTTGCCATTCTAAACAAAATGAAAGGAAACTAAGATGTTTAGTCACATTCTATATCATTACAAATAAACCTTACCTCCTAATCCTGGTTTCCCCCTTTCAAACTTGTAAGTTGGAGGAAATTTGATGATTGCTTCGCGCATTCCTTGGAAAACTTTACCAGTTTTCATTTCTGCTCTCAATTGATCTCTCTCTCGAAGCCAATCAAAGCTTCTTTGTGAGACAAAGTCCCTTGCTTCATCATAAGATATCCCAAAAAGACGATAATTGAAATCACCAAAGAAAATCACCATGTCAGCTTCAGCAAGATCAGGCTTTCCCTCATCAGGATTAATTGCTGCAGCCTGTTGTAGATGAGAAGGTGTCACTTGAACAACATTAGAATGTAAAATCACTAGACAAACAACAATAGGAAATGAACATCCATACATTTGTACCACGAAGCACTTGAGCAGCAGATGAGACGCCAACTGCAATATAAGGAGGATCGATGGCAAGCCAGAAGAGTAAAGCAGCCATAGTAAATACGTGGAGAAGACAACAGTGCAACAGAAAAGAAGGTATCGCAGCATACCAGAAGCATTGTTAAGAAGGTTAGAAGACCGAGTGAAGGACATTGTTCGATATATATGGTCAAAATCAGCATTGCGGCGCGTGATTGCTTCCAAATGGGCAGCCAAGTGACAGTTAACAAAGCACATTATTCGATCAAATACTCTTAACCTCAGACCAACTCCACCCTGCATTGTAAATGTGTAACATGACAGAATTATACAAGCCATTTCATCGTTCCTTTACAAAGGCAAGAACCAATAATTTAGTAGGACAAGCAGCTGACAGCTCTATGTCTTGAGCATCTGTGGTGTGAATCCTAATGTAAACAAACAAACATTTGATAAATAATACAAGTTAAACATCAGAAAGAAAGCTACCTTGTTACCAATTGCACGTCCTAAACCACATGCAACTGCTCCAACGTCAAGGTCTCCAACATGATTTCTGAGACTTTTCCTCACCCTGATTAAATGTCATCAATGAAGAAAATGAGTAAAAATAAGTAGGAATTGGAGCTCAAGGTAGAACTATATCACTCAAATTCAGCTAGAAATTTTAAGGTTTATGAAGAATGTAGTTCTTCGGAGGTATAGTTTGGTGACTTCAGCTTACAAAGAGAAAACAGATCGCTAAAGTCTAAAAGTAACCTCCGCAAGCTCTTACCAGATAGCAATAAGCAATGCAGCTAGTTGCCTTGATCCTACACGTTCGAAAGTTGATCCTTCATCCAATGCCTTACCTATGGCATCCTGCCACCATTGCCCCATAGCACTTCCTTCCAGTCCTACCTACAGTTGACATGAGTGATAATGCTGTGTACATGACTCAAGACTAGGGAAGTATAAGGTTACACTATCCACATGTGCGCCAAATTATGCATCTATAGTAGAGCATCTTAGTGCTAACTTTTGTCTGCCCTCCAATCTCTTGGCCATGTTTCAGGGATTAGCTGAGCAAGTAGAGACACAGGATCAATGAGACAGATCTCATGAGATAGGGCAGAACTACTTGAAGATTGCAACATGTTATCATTCTCTTATGACAAAACCTGTTACTCTTTCAGCTACTGGGATTCTTGACTTCTTTTGTTCTAAATAACAACCTATTCAAGTTTCCAATACCTCTATTTCAATTTATATGTCTTACTACAGTTTACACCTTACGTTTAAGACAACAAGATTCAAAAGTCTCCCTAATTTTCTTAAACTTCATGCTAGTCAAACTAAGACACATAAAAATAGAAATGGATGGAGTATTTTTTTTCCTGGATCCATGTTCAAACAGCACAACTACCAGTTGCATATGGTTTTAAAATCTCTTATACAGCTGAACTGCCTATAACATATAGAAGGTGAAATAGCTTACACTTTCTTTTGCAGCAGACATTGCAAGAAAACCTGCTCCCATTTCTACCTCTTGCAACCCAACCACTACTATTCCAACATCTGAAACTGTGGAACCAAGCCAAGCTGCTAGTGCTTCCTGTGAAACTCTTCCCTGACCAACATTCCAGGTGCCAACTAAAATCCTGAAATCTTCTTTTCTAGTGTACAAATGTTCTTTCTCAGCTAACTCTGGCCGTATTATGTTATCAATAGGTCCTGGAGAGGCAAGACTCCATCCACGTATACCACCGTGAGTAGCCAAGCTGAAAAGATAGTTATCCCCAACTACCATTTTTACTACAGGCCCATTGTGAGCAACCCAACCAACTAGCAAGTTTCCTTCAAGATCCAGCATCTGTACCATCCCACTTATGTAGCCAACCCATATCCGAGAACCATGAGCACATAAGCTTAAAACAGCACAAGGATGGTGATGAAAATCTTGCAAACGGTTGCCATTTCCATCCCAATGCACAAGTAAACCATTTGAACACCCACTCCAAATCATTCCATCGGCTGCAAGCACAAGGGCTTCTGTTTTTTTACTATCTTCTGCAAATGCTCCTGCCCCCTTTGAAGCAACCCGACGGACAGCTTCTGCAGCTCCCATTATAGCATTACGTGACCTCTGCAAAAAGCTACTTCCTTGTGACTTTTCCTTTTTAGGTTTGGATGCAACCTTGGCATTCATCTCATCCTCCGTTGCTTGGTCTTGCACTGATGACATGTCACCCCGGTTTTCAATTTGACCTTCTGCATTGTAAACTTTAAGGAGTTCCCTTGTCCGTGCATCCCTGCAGTTTCCCAACTATCAGAGTAATTAGGAGTGACAATTTATTATGCACACATAATCATTCAGATGGAAAAATATAGAGGAGCCTACCATAATGAGAAGGATGTTGATCCAGCTGCCCACACTTTTGCTCTTACATGATCAGATAACAAACATTTCACATCAGAAGATGAGATGTTACAAACACCATTAACTGTAACGTGGCTCTTAAGGTCGACAATTGACCGTTCCACAAGTAAAGCAGTCATGTGTCTTTCTTCTGGTGATAAAGAGAGAGATTTATCAAGAGATTCCCATGGCCAAACCCTAATGTTACCACCCTCGGACCCTGACCATATATCACCTGGATATGCAAGTAAACTGTCATGATACTTGTCCATCGAAAAATTTGAAGCAACACATTTCATCATTAATGTGATAACATAAGCTAACAACTGAGGTTCTCAACTACCAGTAAGACAAACTAACATATATGAATCAATGACCTTGAGGAAACTAAGGAATATAAGCTCAGGTTATAACCTGGAAAATTGAACTTCAAAATAAGCATTCCACAAGTGTTCTTGATAATTATTGCAAGACTTGCAAAAAACACTTACAGCTATAGTGAAACTATGGAGCAGAATGACAAAGAGACCTTGTGTGCAATCAGCAAAAAGGGAAAATCGAAGGTTAATTATCGGTCCAGATAACTGGCTGGTTGGTTGTCTCTGACATATCGAGAAACACACTTGCCCTAGCATCTCTTCTACTTTTTCTGTCGAAGTTATTTGAATGCCTAAGTGAAACTTTCCATCATTTTCAGCATCGCACGCACAAATAGTTAGGATCCAAAATCCTCATCTTAATCAACATTGTTACCACAAGGGAAATAAAATATCCTTACTCTTACATAAGCTCATTTTCCTTCTCCTGCGCCTAATTTCTAAGGGTTGCTAACTAGAAACTCCAAATGATACATCCCAACTGTAGCTACCAAAACCAAGAGGAGCTTACATTTTTTCAGTTCAAAGGTGCACAAACAATAATTTCAATAGGCTGATTAATCATAAACATTGATGGGGAATCATAGTTCTCTTTTCACAAATGAATTACAAATGTGACCAAGGATAAGTTGATATATTACCATAAGAAGACATGACCATGGAAAGAACAGGACCACGATGAGCCTGCCAGGAGAGGCCTTCCTTGAAAGTAGTTTCATCAAAATTTGATTGGTCCATCTTCCAAGACCTAATTTTGCCATCTTTGTGTCCACTCCAGATCAACCTACTCCCACTATCAACCATCAAGCATAATGTGGGTGATGTACTTGTTGACTCGTGAAATGGCGCAGCATCCTCATCTCCTCTCCTTGCCCTTTCACCAATTCCCATTCCTGACTTATACTGATCTGAAAAATTCCATACTCTTATACCACATTCAAGTCCAGCCCATAATTGTGTCTCTGTACAGGCAATGGTCCTCAAAAATTTTCCAACCTGTATAATTGGCGAAAAGAAATAAAACATTTTTCAACACACAAACATAAAATGAAGAATGTTAAATAATAAACACAAACACCCTTTCTGTTTCTGATTCATTTCTCAATCAATGACATCAAAGTTGTGAAAGTTTTGCTGAACAGTACATAGTTGTTAAGAAACAAATGAATCCTAGAATCCGTCACTACTCTTCTCTTCCACATCCTATGTCATTTCCACAGAAACAAGTAAAGGGATCTACTAAGACTTTAAATGTATTACATTGTTGTTTTAAAGTAGAAACAATTAGAACTTGCGTCATTTTAGATTATAGTTTTTGAATATTTAAACTAACAATAAAACTTTTAACTTATGTTCCATTTAGTTCTAAATATCAAACAAATTCATAAACCAAAAGAAAAGATAGAACTTGATCAGAAGCAACTTTTAAAACTACATTAGCATTTTGGCGCCTAGCATTAGAACATTGGCTGGAGGCATTTTCTTTTTCCCCGAAAAAGTAAGGACACCTTATGTTCTTAAACTCATAATTTACCATCTTTCGACTAATCTAGCTATCCTCCTCCACCCATATTCGGACGAACAAGGGATAGTACATGAATATTCACCCATTGTCCATATTCTATACCCTTTGGCCGGATCACAAGTCCTGATTCACACGAATTGTTCGTGTTACTCAAGCTTAGAATTTATATCATTTGACACCAACTAATTTGGGATTGATTGATATATATAATGTATTAACTACAACAATTCCTCACTTGAGTTTCCCTAAGGGGATGAGGCCTGAGCTCATGACAAGACGGACGTGAAGGATGTACAGAGGCACGAGTTGGTACGTTAAAGATCCCAACTCCACCACCACCTCCAACAAACTCCGGCAACGCCTGCTGTTGATTATTACCCTCATCCTCCAATACAGCTGGCCCGAAATTACCTGCATCAAACACTTGCCCTGCACCTGTACTAGCATTACTATAAGTAGAATAAGGATAAAAATCTTCATCATCAGAAGAATCCTCCTCGTTATACATCAACCCATGATGATCATTATTATTATTATTGTTATCTATGAGATTAGTGGGAACATCAAAGCTGTGATGACGAAACTGATGGTAACGTTTATGGTGAGTTCCTGTATTGGTCCTAAGCTGATGGCTGTATGAATGTACTTTTTTACGCGGCGTTATTGGCGCATTGCTAAGACCTTCCAATGCTTTTTTTTCATCCTCTTCAAATTTTTCATCGTCCATGATCAGATGGATTAGTACTATTATATATAAGAATCAAGATTTCAAATCTTTTAACAATTGTAGAAGAAGAGATAACACAATAGGGAAAAGATTCAAAATGGGGATATGACAGAAATGTGTGAAGAAGAAAGGGAGAGCATGTGGGGGTGGAAGGGGGGTGGGGGTATAGTGGAAATGCATGAGAAGAAAAGAGGAGAGAGCGGAAGGTGGTTTTGATGTGAAGCAATTGTACGGACAGGAAACTTATTTTCATTTTATTTTTCTTTTTATCTATTAAGTATGTCACCGTTAAGTTAACTAACATTTATGTCCTCTAACTTTGGATGAACAAAAGTAGGTACTTAAACTTGTATAAAATTGAAGAAATAAACGTAATCGTCCTGCATGAGAATTTTGTAACCGAAAGGGACATCCTATTTGTATTATGTCACGAAGGACGCATGTGTCTACTTGTTTAATTTTATACAAATTTAAATATCTATTTGTACACACTCAAAATTGAATGGCGTATATGTAAATTGAAATCAAGTTAAATAGCATATTTATGTATTATGTCAATTTTTATATAATAGTAGAAGCTAAATTAAAAAATGATGTGTGTGGGAGAAGAAAAAAATGTTTTTGATAAACGTTACGTAGATTTCTTGTTTATTTTTTATTTTTTTTGATATGTAAATATTGTTATTTGCGCTAAATTTGTATTTAATTAATATATGAGTAGTAAATATTATTAAAGAAATAATAATAGGAAAATAAGATGAAAGAATGAAAAATCAAGTATACTGAATACACAGTGAGTACTTAAAGAAATAATTCCCCTCAAGTATCAGAGATTATGAAATATATCTTTCCAGGATAGAACAATTTACTTCAACAGGGTAGAGGTATCTCAAATTTCGTTGAACTTCAAACTTATTCAATGGCGATAAATTACACTTGAGTTTTTTAGAAAATTCATACTTAATATCTTAGGAAGAATCGAGTATTTATAGCCAACAACAACTGCTTCAAAAAAAAGTAAATGTTAAAAAAATTACGCTAATTTAGAAGCAGTGGGCATGTGTGGTTCGCATATGGTAAGTGCGGTCTACACATGAATAGCACTTCAAAATCAGAAAGTTGGAAACTTCATTAGCTGGGTTATGCGGTTCATGTGTGGTCCGCACATGTCCGAGTGTGGTTTGCACTTCTACCACACACTCAATCCATGCACCAAAAAAGATGTGTTTCTTTAGTGTGCGATCCGCATTTCACCATATTGCGTCACACATGATGGAACTTTTTGAGTTGGAATTTTTTGATTAAATAATTAAGGTAAAATTATTTTTTGTCCAAAATGATTAGCTCTCAATCAATTATTTGTCAAAGCAAAAGTCGAAGCTAAAGCGAGCGTCGACGGTGAAAATTAAGCTTGTCTTCTTCTTAACCCTTTAACAACATGAAAAAGTGTTTTTATATATAAGCACTTGTGCCATGCCTCGAGCTTATACCCTACGCATGGGCGACATTCGAAAATCATTACTGGTCCCAAGCAAATTCTTAACCTGGCTTACTACTGATCGAAAGGCTAAACACTTATACCGAAACTTTAAAAGTGACAAATATTCACATCTCTGAACATGCTATATGAAATATAAGTATTAATCATAATAATAATATTTAAAACATCTAAAGATCAAGACTAAATCGACTAGCTAACTTGTCTATGAAGCCTCTACTAAAATAAGATAGGTGTAGGGACAAGACTCACAGCTGCCTAAATAATAAATTAGAATGTCTACTAAATAATGAAATAAATAACTGAACTGGAGCCCTCTAAAAGCAAGGGAGTCTCACAAAAATCTAATGGAGAGGATCTCAACGAAGCGCATGATGTCGATCTTAAGTACATGTATTTACATCATTAAACGATGCAGCGCTGAAAAACGTCAGTATATGAAATGTACGGTATGTAAAATAGCTTAATGAAACACTGATTAAACTGAACATATATAATTGAGGAACAACTTGGACAAAGACTGAAAATTAGATAACTGTAAAGTAAAGCATATCAATGTATTGAAAATAATAAAGTTTTATAAGTTAGATATATGCAATAATATCAAATGCTAAAATAGTATACTTTATTTTTCTTGGGGAGCTTCTCTAACCAACAATAATCACTATGAGCCTAGTGATTATACAACGTCTTGCCCACATTGCTAGAGTCATCCAATACTTTGTCAGAGTAAAGGACGAACTGAACTAATGGATCCAATATTTAAGCCCTTACCAGGGGCTTTATGAGAAGTCGTCCGAATTAACAACATGGTCCTATCCTAAGTTGCATGCGTAGTTATAGGGTTTGAGTTATCTAAACCTTTATCTAACTCGGTGCTCAATACTAATCTCAAATCATTGCAATAATGCTCAATAATTGTATAAGGTTCCATTTTAGGGAAAATGATCTCGCTTTAAGGGAAACTGATAATCTCTGTCTTGAATTACTACTCAAAATACCTCTTGATGAATATATTAAACTTGCTTTAAAAACTTGTTGGAAATTTTTCTCTAAAACTGATTATACCTTTTTTAAACTAGCCTTGTTTTCTTTACGAAAATGCATAATAACTCATATATCAAGGCTTTCATAAAATCATAATTAAATAGGGTTCATGGGATGAATAAACATGATTAATGATTAATAATCATCCAATATATAATATACTAAAATACCCAGAATAAAATCTATAATTCATGATAAGAGAGTAAGTAGAACTTTCACATGTAGTAATCCTTGGTATTGAAACCCTAGTTGGACCTTACTAACTGAAATTTAGATGTATGGCGTGAGGAAGACTCATTCACTCACTGTGATGACTTTACATACCTGAGAGAACAAGAGTTCTTGAAGAAAGCTTAGTGGAGATGTTTGAAATCCTAGGTTATTCTTCCTGATCCTTGCTCGAAGTCCTAGGAAGAGTTGTGAGAGTAATTCTAAGGTAGAACGTTGATAAAGACCTTAAATGGGTTCCAAAATGTCGAGACTTAGGCTTAGAAATAATGGAAAAAGACTGAAATATCATCAATTAAAAGTTGTCGGAAGTCTTTCATGAGGCCCAACTACGACTTGTAGTTTAATCTACTACTCGTGGAATCTAGGACGAAATCGGAGTGTCAGAAGTTCATTCTACGATCCTAAATTATGACCCATAGTTTGATTTACAAACCGTGGTTGAATCTGTGAAAATCAGACCCAAAAACAAATTTCAGAACTTCATTTTACGGGTCAAATTTATGGCCCATAGATGGATTTACGACCCGTAATTGGGTCTGTACGAATCATACAAAAAAATTGCTTTCAATAGTTTGATTCCATGAGCTTCATTTACGGTTCGTACTTTAATATTCGACTCGTTAGTATATAGTCAGTGAATACTTTCTATGACTTTTGATTTTTTTTATGTAAATAAAAAATGACTATATTCGTTATAAATTAATACTTTATTGTTTATATAATTAAAACTCTTAGAATCCTACGAATATTCTATAGTATATGTGTAAATATAGTAGGTAGCTTGTGTTGACACCCAATTTTGACCCTTCCCGACATAATTAATTTTTTGAGCTTCTTTTATTTCCAGCGAATTGAAATGATTATATTTATAAAATTCAAAACAATTTTCAAGTTTTTAAAATAATCTTGTAAATTTTATAATCCGCAAATAATAAACATATTTCTACATATCTGCATATAATTAGCATAATTTATGAATTTTTCGGAAATCGTCTCAAAAAGATTTTATCTTAATTAAATATTCAATTAAATTAATGTGGTTTAAAGTATGTATACAGTGTTAAGTTATTTAGTTTAATTATTTTATTTCGTCGATTTGAGAAGTTGTTTTATTAATTTACTTTAGTTCAAATTATGATTATAATTTTAAATCATTTAGTTTGTAATTAAGTTAATCATCTTATTTCATTGAAGTTAAGAAGCTCATTAATTAATTTGTATTAATTCGTCTTGTTTAAGTTTTGACCGAATTCGTTGATTAAATTCGATTTGGTTACCTTTGAAAATTATTTGGGCTATTGTTTAATTGCAATTTTAGCCAAAATCTTTTAATTTATTTCACCTCCCCTGGCAAGACCCGAAATTGGGCCAGATCTTCAGCCCAAAATCATTTTCTGCCCAATTCCCATTATTCCATCCACTAAAATCCCAGCCCACTAACACAATACCAATTCCAATCTAATTCTATCATAACCAACCCAATTCCAATCTCCCAGCCCAATTCTCTCCTGACCCGACCCACTTTCCTATTTCTCAAAAAAGAACCCAGAAACAGAACGCGACCCCACCCCTATACTCTTCGTTCTTCTTCAGCAATACGAAATCGCGACCCAAATCGAATCATTCCGTTATCGTCCAGCAGCGGATTTTGCCCAGAAATCGCGTCACCCTCGTCCTCTCCCACATTCTTATCATTCGTACGAGATTGTTCTCGAATCAATCCAGGTGGCTCCATCCTCTTCCACGTTCGTCCTTTGCCCTAAATCAGACGCCTCTCCATTCCAATTCGTACAAGAATTCGTTGCCAACCTCATCCTCGAAGGAAGAATTCGAAAATTTCATCCATTTTTCTCACCTGTTTCCCCCCTTTTTTAAAGATTCCAATATTCCCTCTATAAATACCCATTGGTCTTCATTGTTAAAGAGGAGTTTTTCTCTCGATGGGTTTCGGATTTTATCTCTAAGAAATACAGTTTATAAGGAATACACAGTGATAAACTGGATAAAGGAAGCTCCATGTTTTAGTCTCATTTTCTGAAGCTTTCATCAAAAGTTTATTCACTAGAATCCGTTGGTGGTGGTGAAGTCGTTCCAAGATTGTTGTCGTCTTAGTTCGCTGCCCAGGAAAAAGTGATAATCTCATCCTTATCTCGTTTCGTTTCCTTTCTTCTCGACTTGTATGCATCTGGAATGATCGCGTTTTTTTAGGATGTGCCTAGATGCGAGTTGAATATTGGCACTGTCCTCTTTAAATGCTGATTCATGTTCGTTTCTGTGATGTCTCAGATTTAGTTAATGATTTGCTTACCATTGTTAGTATCTCGAATGCTCATCGTAATCTGTCCTCTGTTTGTTCAAAAAAAAAAAAAATATAGGTTGTTATGTTGTTTGTAATGTGGTGTTAATTATTTTGACGTTTGGGTGTCGGCCTATCGGTTTTACATCAGTGTAGTTTTAATATGTTTAATCTTGCCTTACTGGAAGCCTCTTGATGCCACAAGCTCACTCATTGTTTGGCTTAAGTCGCTAATTGCGTAAGTTGTCTGTAAGAAAGCGTATCCTTCTTCCGTTGTGAAGTCTATAGCCTCCATTTCATATCAGGATCATAACTGTGGCTAGGTGTTGATCGAGTTGCCTATTATATGTTCGTATATGGCAAAGAATGAGTATTAATGGTATCGTGTTATTCACTGTTTTTTTTTTTTTTTTTTTTAATTCTAAGCTTTCATTTTTATTTTTGGTATGCTTCTTTATAATTTGTGGTTAGTTATTTTATCGTGTAAATGTGATTCAACTTAGAGTAAGTCAAAGCAATGTGTTCCTTACCTATCTTTTCACGTGCCTTTTAATTTAGTTGTCGTATACATCCCTGTAGTGCTTTGAATACTATCTAGTGACATAAGGTTACAAGTCTTAACACTTATTGTTTTAAGTTAATTTGCATAGTCTTAATAATTAGTTTTGTTTAATTATTGTCTCAAGATGTGGACTAATATATTATGCATGTTGTTAGTTAGCATATTAATTCGTTAATTTTGAGTAACTACCGTGCCCCCCCTAGTTATTTCTTTAAAGTTGTTGCCTGTCAACGTGCTTTTGTATGCTTCCCTCAAGTGGGATTGTATGTCAATTTATTAGGATTATATGTTAACTTCTTCCCCTCTTGAGTTGGTATACAACAAACCAATTTATTTTCTTTTATCTTGAGTTGACTCATATATTAACTCTTTCCCTTTGTTTCTTTCGCATGTGAAAATTCCTTTCGAGTCCTCATGGACTCTATCTCCTCTCCTCGCATTTTCTTATCGGGCCATAAAGGCCCAATATTCCTGTTTCTCGAGTCAGCCCTATTTGCAAATCGTGAAGTAGATGAACAGGTTGAAAGTAGCAAATATGGGCTGGAAGTTGAATTTTTGGTGTCTGAAAAGTCTGAGAAAGGGTCGATATATGTTGTATACACTGTTATACAAATAAAATATTGATATACAGGTCCAAGGCGTCAAAATACAGGAGTACAGGTCAAAAGATGAAAAAATACAGGTTCCGGAAAGTCCGAAACAGGCCGAAATACGACTTGTATACATCAATATACGCGTTGTATACACTGTTATACAAACAAAATATTGATATACAGGTCCAAGGCGTCAAAATACAGGAGTACAGGTCAAAAGATGAAAAAATACTGGTTTCTAAAAGCCCAAAGTGGGTCAGATACAAGTCGTATACAATAATATACACTCAATATACGTAGAATATACAGGTTTAGGCGAAATTGGGGTCAAGAAAGCCCAAAGGAAAGTCCAGCAGCCTAAAAAGGCTAACATGGGCCCAAATCCATTACCCTTTTTATTTATTTGATTTGTTTAACTCTAACCTTTTATTCATTTTGGTTTGTATTTAATTAAATTTCCAAAAGAAAATCATTTCTTATTGTTCATGATTAAATTGAAGTATTTATATTTACTTCTTATTTTTATTAGTCATTTTTGTCAACATATAAGTTTTTCCCTTAAAAATCCCTTAGTTTATTTTCTTTAAAAAAAAAGAAAGGTTTTCTAACTTTAGTTAATTTTTCAAGTTAGTCAAACGTTTTAGTCAAGTTGTTGGTCAACCACACGTTAGCGGACATTTCGAATGCTTAATACCTTCTCGAAATGTAAATTGAACCCCGAACTCCCTTTGAATTTCAATTGATTTTAATCTGTTTAAATCTTTTGAAAATCTTAAGTTTTCTTAATTTCTTTCAAAAATTAAGTGGCGACTCTCTTTTGAAAATCGGTTTTTCTTATAAAAGTTAAGTCGATTTTCGAAAACTAAAAGTCTTTCTTTTTCTTTAAAAACAGAAATGGCGACTCCGTTGGGGATTTAATTAAGTTCTAACCATAATGATTTGACTGTTTGACTATCTGTTTTAATTATTAAACTATTTCGTCTATGCTTTATCTGTTTAAATTGTCGTAAACTGTCATTGCATTCATGGTATTTTCTTATATATGTATAGTATATTAAAGAACGGTTTCTGCATAATCGCAGCCGGACTTTTTTATACTCAACCCTTTCTCGAAATGATCGGCAATTTATTGGTACGTCAGGTGTCCAATGGTTATCGTGAATTCCAGCCTAAGTTGTCTGCTTAGGTTCCCGGTCTTTCAAAAGCCACTCGTAGTCAGCTAGCGTAGAGCGAAACCAAATCCCGAATTTAGCGCATTTTGAACTAAGTTGACCCAACACCCAAGGCGTGTTGGGCCCATTAGAAGCCCACCTTGTGTCTATTTGGCCCACGGGTCAATAAATGACAATCATGCTAATGTGTTAATTGAAGGATGTATATGTCGTTTTAAACAAATCAATTATCTACTGGGGTGGGGGTAACTTACCCTTTTTTTCTTTTCTTGTAGGATGAATTCGATGTATGATCCCTTGAGGACCCGAATGGTGACCATACCTCATCCCTACCTCCAAGTTTGGTGGAAATTTATGAACAACGAAGACAAGAAAAAGGTTCAAAGACATATAGGCCATCTCCCGTCACTAATAGAAATGGATGTTTGGTCCGATTTAATTGGAACAATGGTACAATTTTGGGACAGTGATAATATGGTATTCCGATTCGGGGAAGTAGAAATGACCCCAACTATCGAGGAAGTTCTTGCAAGTTACGAGAGTGTAAGCATGTGCAACAAGAGGAAGCGTAAACCCGATCTGATCTCCTTTTTCCAAAAATATGGGATTTTAACAAAATTAGAGAAGAGCTTTCACTTGTCAAAGCCGAATGGATGGACAAACTTCCCGGGGCAAACATTCCACTCCGAAAGCTTTATTATCAATTTGGGCGTGCAAGAGCTTTCGAAAAGTTCAAAGAAGAATTTGTCTCGGAAGAAAAATGGAAGGAAACACGTCCTCTTGCTTTCGCGATATGCCTACTCGGGATAATGGTATTTCCCCAAGGACCAAACTACACTATCCATCCAAGTGTAGTATCTTTAATGGAGTAGGCTACGGGTCAGCGGTCAAGCACTACAATTTGTCGCCCATGATTCTTGCTGACATTTACAGAGCATTGGATAGGTGTAAAAGCGGCAAACGTTTCTTTCAAGGGTGCAATCTGATACTTCAGTGGTGGATGATGAGACATTTGCTCAAAGCCCATGATCCAGAAGAACCAGATACTCTAAAACGACCAAACGAACTTGGAGGCCACAATTGGTGGGTGTATCTTAATTATTTCAACAGAACTGGGGGTCAAGAATTTTGGTATCCAAGACTTCAGGGGTTAAGAGAAGAAAATGTGCAGTGGTCGATCGAAAGTCTGGTGGTAACAAAACAAATGGTGATTCGGAGTGAAAAAACCCCATACTTGATATTTGCCGGATTGAGAGGCGTATGCTCCAGCTCGAGTCCTTAGACAACTAGGAGGAAAACAAGAGCTTCCCCAAATCGCAGACATGAGGAGATTTGCGACGGATCACGAAAATGGCGAAGTCTCTTTTACTAGAAAGATACTTCAAGCATGGAAGGCTCGAGGAGTGTTGGGTGAGCCGGTCCCGAACAGATTTGTGCCCGAATGTTCTAAGGAGTACAAAGAATGGTTAAAGAAAAACCTCACCGGGACCATTGAGCCTGGTCCAAATGTCCCTCATATTATTGCAGATGTGGGTGCTAAACATCAAGTTTGACTCCATCGACTTCAAGAGAAACACAAGAAGAATGAGCTGGATCATCAACACCGACATTCAGAAGATGCAAGAGTCATAGCCCAGTTGAAGAAAGAGCTACAAAGAGCAAGACAATGCATGTCTGAGTTAGACGACAGCATGGAATAGCAAATCCAGTCTGTAGAGAGGTTCAGGCATCAAGAAGGGGCCCGACTAGCGAGAGACCATTTATGGGCGAACCGGTATGCTGTATGGGAAGAAGTCAACATCGCCAAGAGGGCTAGACTTGTTGAAGGATCAGGAGCACTTTAAAGTTCTTTATCATCCCCTGTGTGGGATTGCTTTATTCGTACTTTGCTTTGTAATTTACTTTCTGAACTTATTTCCTCTTTGATGATTGTTAAACATTGTTGAATGCTATTAATGAAGTATTTTGGGGATAATGAATTGGCTTAAAAGACATATACATCCTTCAATTCGTTAGGCCTACCCTTGGCACAAAAGGGTCACATATCTGTTTAGGACGCGATATTTGCTTATTTACTTGTATGCTTTGACTGTTTGTATGTTGCTTTGAATGAGGATATTTTAGACCACCTTATTCGCGGATTAACTTGTCCTCAAGCGAAGCCACTCTTATGTGTTTATATGCCTTCTATGTGATATTTTGCACCGTTTGTCACAAATCAAAACTACATAGAACTGGTCTATGTCGATAAGCTGGCTGATCATCCTTACTTCACAAGATCTAAGGCCCCTAAAGATTCCTTCCCCGACCAAAGCTCACAGAAAGGAAAAGCAGTAATGGGTGATAACAATGAAGAGATTGGCCTAACTGATGTCGTCGTGGCTCAACCCGTTATCGCTGATTAGAATGATTTAATCATGCAGCTGATGCAGCAGATCACCGAAATGAGGGTCGAAATGCAGAGAAGGCAAGACTTGCCTAATCCAATTTTCTCTTTCAATGCTCCAGCAGACGGAAGACCCCCACTCTACTTTCCTACTTCAAAGGCGGAACAAGCTCAGAACCCACCCTCCAGTCCTGTTCAAAATTCCCCCATCATTGATCTAACCGCCTCAAACCCCTATCATCCCTCCGCTTCCCACCAAACGCCACCTCACCCTCAGAATACTAATCCTCACACCTTCCCTCCTCCTCTAAATGCCGACTCACAAGCTCGCCCTCCCCCGTAAAACCAGAATGTCATCAACCCCCAAACTTTCCCCCATCACCAAAATCAACACACCAACCCCCAAACTTTCCCCCAAAACTACCAAGCCCCTCAAAATACCCAGAATCCCTCCATCGCTCCACCCCTGCCTCAAAAAACCACTTTCCAAATCCCAGTTCCAAATAAGCCTTATGCCAACTGTTCCGAGCTTGATCATTACGAGGAACAGGAAAAAGAGTGGATGGCTAAAGAAGAGTCGTCCAAACAGAATATGAAAGAGGAGATCATGAAAGCCATGAGGGAATTGCATTATACTCCAGAAGTCACCGGGTTCAGTTATGAATATTTGATCATTCATCCAAGCTTGGACCTTCCGGAAGGGCAAAGTGCCGAAGTTCGACACTTTTGGAGGAACCGGAAACCCATTGGCTCATCTGAGAGCTTATTGTGACCAACTCGTAGGAGTTGGCAGGAATGAAGCCTTGTTAATGCGGCTCTTTAGCCAAAGTTTAAAGGAAGAAGCATTGAATGGTTTACCTCTCATGAGACGAAACAATGGTCTAGCTGGAATGCACTAGCTAAGGATTTCGTCGAGCGTTTTGCCTATAATGTGGAGATCGTTCCTGATCGATACTCATTGAGAAGATGAAGCAGAAATCGACTGAAAGCTACAGAGAATTTGCGTATAGATGGAGGAAGAAGGCAGCTAGGGTTCGACCTCTTATGTCTGAGAAAGAAATTGTTGAAGTATTTGTGCGGGTTCAAGAGCCCGAGTATTATGATAGGATCATGTTGCTCGTTGGGGCAAAGTTTTCCGAAATAGTCAAGGTAGGTGAGACTATCGAAGATGGATTAAGAACCGGGAAGATTGCCCGTGTTGCTGCCTCACCCGGATCCTTGGGGTTGTTGAAGAAGAAGAGAGAAGACGTGTCTTCTATTTCTTATACATCTGACGGAAAGAAACCATCAAGAAAATCCTCATCGTACCAAGGTCTTTCTCGACCTTCGCAGAGTTCATACCCGGCTTGTTATGTACAGGCCGATTGTCGAACCCCTGGGGCCAATTACCAAAATGCTCCCCCTCCTGTTTACCAAACCCCTTCCCCCGTTTACCAAACTCCACCTCCAGTATATCAAACCCCACCTCCTCATTACCAAAATTCCACCCCGAACTGTGCAAACGTCCAGACAAACTACCAAGCTCCTCCCCCAGTATATCAAACCCCACCTCCATATTACCAAAATAACCCTTCGAACTACCAAGCTCCACAACCAAACTGCCCAACCGGTTCCTATCCGAGGTATCAAGCCCCCCTCCAAAACGCCCCAAATTATTGTCAAATGCCTCCCTCTCAATGAGGCAATTACGATCCTCATCTCAGATTTGAGAAGAAGCCCGCTAGAAATTTTACCCCGCTCATTGAAAGCCGAACAAAACTATTCGAGCGATTGACCGCGGCAGGTTTTATCCATCCCGTGGGGCCCAAGCCCGTAGACACCTGCTCTAGATTTTACAGACCTGATCAAAGATGTGCGTATCATTCCAATAGTATTAGGCATGACACTGAAGACTGTATTAATCTGAAGTACAAGATTCAGGACTTAATCGACCAGAGAGTGGTCACTCTTCAGACCGCTGCACCCAACGTCAACAGTAATCCTCTTCCAAACCATAGAGGCGTCAATATCAATATGATAGAGACGGAAGAGGAATGGTGCACGATGAAGGCAATTGTCTCGGTTGGACCAAATGACCTCGAGAAAGCTGTGGCTTCGTTGTCCGTTAAGGATAAGAAGGAATTTATAATTATGACACCTCAGAAGGCTGTTGCCTTGGTGCCAAGAGAAATTCCCCCTTGAGAGAAGTTCGTGATTGAAACGGCTGCTACTCAAGGCATGACTAGATCCGGAAGATGCTATACACCGGAAGAATTGGCCCAAGGAGGGCAGAGGAAGGATCAGTCTAAAAGGCCAATCAGTGAGGCCGAGGCGGAAGAGTTCTGGAGGAAAATGCAACCGAAGGATTATTCAATTGTGAAGCATCTGGAGAAAACACCTGCTCAGATTTCTGTGTGGGCTTTACTGATGAGCTCACAACTGCATAGGCAAGCTTTGATGAAAGCTTTGGATGACACTTATGTACCCGTGGGAACTAACAATGATAATTTGGCAGCCATGATAAGCCAAGTCGTTCGAGGACACCGCATCAGTTTTTGTGACGAAGAGTTACCCTTTGAAGGCACGATGCACAACAAGGCTCTGCACGTCACCATTAAATGTCGAGACAAGATCATAAATCACGTTTTGATCGATAATGGGTCTGGTCTCAATATTTGCCCACTTTTGACTCTCAAGCAACTAAACTTCGACCTGGGAAAGGTTCACCAGAACCAAGTCAATGTGAGAGCTTTCGATGGAGAGCAAAGAGATACGCTGGGAGCAGTAAATTTGGAAATTGAGGTGGGTCCTGCATAATTTAGTGCGGAGTTTCAGGTGTTGGATATCAACACTAGTTACAACTTGCTCTTAGGAAGACCGTGGATTCATATGGCTGGAGCCGTGCCGTCTACTCTGCACCAGTTGATGAAGTTCATCTGGAAAGACCGCGAATTAGTCATTTATGGTGAAGGAAGTCATACCAATGGATATGCACCGATTGTTGATGAGGTCTCTCGAGGTTGTGATTTCTACACGGTGGAGCTAGTAAATGCCACCGGTGATGATTTGGCTCCTCAACCCCCTATGCCTCATGTGTACAAGATGATAGCTACCGTCATGCTCCAGAGCAGTTTCGAACCAGGTTTTGGATTGGGGAAGCATTTTCAAGGAATTGTTGAGCCTATTCAAATTCCCACCAGAGGAACAAAGTTTGGTTTGGGGTATGTC
>JAJONR010006666.1:0-35873 GCA_029582245.1 Solanum etuberosum | reverse complement strand
ATATATATATATATATATATATAAATTTATAAATTTAATAGCACTAATGGAATAGAAAAAAATTCTGGGAGGGAAAAATCTAATTCAGTTGTCATGATAATGATATTATGTTTTTGATTTTATTCTGTCGATGAGAATTGTAAGTAGTACTAAAGGGGAAAGAAAGAATTCTGCTTTGGAAAAAATCTAATTCAGTTGTCATGATTCTATCGCCGGAACTCATGCTTATCCTTTGATGCATTTCAGATAGAGCGGGACACGAACGGGATGTTGCAGTGCCATCCGTATCCTAATGAATTTGTAGACTTATCTAAGCCATGTCCACATTGTGCTTTTTTTATGGGCTTGCAGAGGAAACAGGGTGTCAAAGTACAAGAAGGGCAACAATTTGATATTCGTGGCACAGTTGATGAGTTTAAGCAAGACGTAAGCATGTACGCTTATTGGAGACCAGGCATGGATATCTATGTATCTCATGTTCGGAGGAAGCAAATTCCTCCATTTGTCTTTCCAGATGGATATAAGAGACCAAGGCAACCTAGGAATACAAGTCATAGTACTCCAGATAAAGTTGCTAAAGGCTGCATGTCTCCTGAAGAAAGGCAGCCAAAGAGGAAACAGGAGACTGAAACAGTTCATGTAAATTTGGGCAAGCCAGGGAAACGTGCTTCTATCAGTCCGCAGAGGATCGGATCCGTTTCTCCTCTAGGTAGTTCTTGCAGGTCTGATGGATCATCACAGATAATCATTTCTGATGAGTCACAGAGGGAGTTTGAGAGTTCTTACCTAATGGACAGTTCTGATGATAGATCATTACATAGGATATTGCGCAGCAGAAGTGATGCCTCTCCGAGTGACAGTTCCATTTGTACACCTGATAGTTTAAACTATACAACGTCAAGGGGTTCCACCTTATTAGGAGTTTCCAGAGAAGTTGATTTAGATATTTCTAACACAAAATCCTTCCCAAGCAAGGAGGTGCCCGGTCCGTGTGAAGACATATGCACTAGAGACTTCCAAACTTTTCAAGTCCTGCAGAATGATGTGAAGGGGGAGATTTTGGGATCACTTCATCAGGATATTGTTGGGCAGCTCAATGAACCATGCATTCAGATTGGTTGTGCAGAAAGTCTTGAAAGAGTGCCTGTATCAAATTCCAACATTCAGAACCTCACTTGCGAGGTGAGTCTCTCTGTTTGCGTGTTTCGGCTCTTGAATTGTAGCTGATGACAGTGATTTATGGAAGTGTTGAAGTTAGTGAGAGCTAAGAGTCCTTTCAGGGTGATATAAGCTTGGCCGATCGGATTTCACAACTTGGGGATGGATGTCTAAATGGGAATGGAGAATTGGGTAATGGCTTGGCCGAGATGTCACAGGTGGAGTGTAAAAGTTTTTGTTCATTTTTACCAATTTCTCATCAAAGCTTATACATCTAACATCATATATGAATTCCCATTATTTTCTCATTTCAAAGCAAGTTCCCATTATTACTGTTCACATGCCTATTTTCCGGTGTTCAAGCTCATTTTCTTTTTGTTGGGTTATTGTGACCATTGAAGGGCTGGGCATATCATCAGTTGTGTATTGGAAAATTCATGAAGCTGGTTTCTTTGATTGTAAGTGTGTCATGATTCGTGCCAATCTTGAAAAAACAAGAGTTGGGCAGTATGTCATGATCTTAAATTATTATTGGACATTACTCGGCTCCTTGAAAAACAATCTTTTTCATTTCTCTTCTCTTTTAAAAATCATTTCTATTTAAGTTTGATTGGCTTACTCAGCAAGTCTCTGACCAATACATGGTGGTGTTCACGACTAGATTTCTACTTCCCCAATTAGCTATGAACAAGGGTCATACACCTCTTGCTAAGCCTTCTTCTGCATCTGGCTTTATATTTGGTATTTTTAGGATGGAGAACTTGCTCATTGTTTATTTTCCTTTTCTAGCCAAACCTCTCTCTCGCAAGGGCAATGGAACCCCAGGATGGGACAAGCTCAGAGGCTGTGCAGGAGGCTGCAATAAGGCATGTGTTTCTGAGGACCTGTGTTTTATGATTTGATAGGTTATGTTATCTTTATGCTTTCTTGCTTTGTTCCTGTCGTGGTTTCTCCCTAGCAGGTTGAGTCTGGAATCAACAGCTTGATTTTGGGTAGACATTCCAAAGATTAGCGTGTTTTGAAGCTTGTGCGGTTGTGAAAATGCCTGTTGAAAGATGGTATAGTTGAGGTGTTTGGATTAGTCTCCAAACTCACATTTTAAAGTGAGAAGATGTTGCAGATTATGGTGTGTGGATTTGTCTTCAAGACCCCAATTTGGAGTTGGATGAAGGAGTTTTAGAGATGAGAATTCGTGCCTTTCTAACCCCCCCTCCCCCCTCAAAATAAAAATAAAATAAAAATTTGAAGTATAAAAATGATGAGGAAAAGGAGCTGTGAAGTTAAACCAATGTCTTGCTTATTGTTGCAGTCAAGAGCCGGCGTCAAGATGAGACCTTGAATACACTCGTGGATCTTATCTGCTTCATTTGTTAAGAACCTTGGTAGATGATGTGGAAAACAAATAGCATGTGGATGATGTTTGTTTAAAGAAGCGTAAAACAGGATAGTGGCTACATTTTCTTTTGAGGCTCTAGAAAAGACTTGCTTTGTATTGTGATGTTACTAACCTTATTGTTCTGAGATGGTACTATTTTGTTAAGACTTTCTGTAGTAAATATCTGATATATTTGTAGTATGCATGTCATATCCCTTTGTAGGTGATGACAACTTTCTCTTTTCAGACGTTTTCTGGAGTTAAGGTTTCTACCAACCTCCAGATGGGGACATTATGGTATTCCCAGACCTAAATGTCTCCCCAGGCCTTCTCTCGGTTTGCAAATGCATATAGCCAAGTAAAATGCAACTTGCACCTCAAGTGCAGGATACCTGATTTTGGATTATTATTTAAGTCATACCTACCGTGCGTAAACAATAAGTCTTCATTTCGGAGCAACTTCTTACATGTGATGTCTGAAGTTAGGCTTGACGAAGTTGAACTTCAATCAAAGTTTAGGCACATAGTTGAAGTTCAATCTTTATTGATTGATCAGGTATATATGATTGCAGTTGAAAACAACATACTAGGTGAAATCTCACAAGTAGGGTTAAGGGAGGGTAGAATGTATGTAGATTTTATCACTACCTCGTGAATGTAAAGATGTTTTTGAAAGACCTCGGCTGAGATGTAGCAATTGCTGATACAACGAAGAAAATATAGCGAGAACAGTGCTAATATCAAAAACAAGAAATAAATACAACTAGCATCAACCACCCTAAACAAAACATTATATTACCTACAAACCTTCTATCATAATACGTAACCTCCACACCCTCCTATCTAAGATGATTTTCTCGGTAATTTGAAGCTGAGTCATTTTCAGTCGAAAACAAATTCTCTTAATGAACTACGTGTTGACCTGGAAATTGGCATTTTCATTTTCTAATTTCACACTCTACTGTCATTTCTCTTTGATTATATAAATTGGCATTTTCATTTTCCAATTTCCCACTTCCTTACAATCTACATAACTAGCAAAAGTTAAATGATGCATTTCACTCAATCTACAAGCAGTGAACAAATTCAAGAGTACACTAGAAAAACAACATTCTTATAGGGGTTTTCTATTCTAACAACATCCTCAAACTTGTACTTTACTTAAGTGGCACTATTCTAGTGACCTATATTCTATGATCATTTTACAACAACTCAGTTTACTTTGGCATCTCCAATATTACACACTGGAAATTATTAGACCATCATCACTACTATCATCTATTACCTTATTGGAATTAATACGTCTGTAACTAGCAATGTATTTTTCGCTGTTGTTTCCGCTAAGGAGAGGAGCAACATCATACTCTGTATCTGGTGATTTTCCTCCAGAATACCTAAAGGATTTGCATCGATGAAGTATCTGCAGAATCTCTTTCATGGAAGGCCTGCTTGCAGGTAAGTTGCTCGTGCATATAAGCCCGAGTCTGAACACAGTCTTCATTTCTTCCAAGTAACATGTTTCTTTGATATCTGTATCTAACATATTATCGATGGCAGTGTTCCCTTCTCCGTGCTGCTTCCATGCCCATTCTGCCAGGCTTGTATGCTCATCCCCAAAATTTGGTTGTCTTCCTGTCACTAGCTCCAATAGCACCACCCCGAAGCTATAGATATCAATCTTCTCGTTCACTTTCGTTGTATAAGCATACTCTGCAACCAAACAGTAGATTATTAGTTAGTCATTCTTTTGATAATGTTTTAACGAAATTGAGGTAATACGAAGTTCAAGCTTGGATATTTTGCTTTTACCTGGAGCTATGTAACCAAAGGAACCCGCAATAGCAGACATGGTGTTAAGCTCTCCTTTCTTCTCTAAAATCTTGGCTAACCCAAAATCAGCTATTTTGGCTGTGAAATCAGAATCCAACAAGATATTGCTTGATTTTACATCGCGATGAATGATTGGTGGTGTGCAGTCATGGTGCATATAACAAAGTCCTTGAGCAGCTCCAATGGCAACCTCCAATCTTTTTGGCCAATCCATGACTTTATTACTCAAGGAAACTCTCTTCTTCGCATGAAGCCATCCATCAAGACTGTGATTTACCATGTACTCGTAAACGAGCAACTTTGAATCTTCGCTTGATATACAACACAATAACTTCACTATATTGGAATGTCTAATTGATCCCAATATCTGAACCTCAGCCAAGAATTCCCTCTCCAGAATGTAGTCTACTTTCCTATCACTCCAAATCCTCTTCACAGCAACATACTCATTTGGTCTGCCAACGGAAATTCTGTACACCTTACCCGATCCACCACTTCCAATCATATTGTTTTCTGTCAAACTTGACAAAACGTTCGCCTCTGTGAAATCCAACCTCTGGAATGAAGTCAACTTCCAGCTTGCAACATCGCGCTTATGCTTCTTCCTCCTGTAGTCTCTAACCATGAACAAGGTTGATACAACACTAAATAGGAAAACAGCGAATGCAAGGACTAGGATCAGGGCTAGTACTCCATGGGACAATCTTTTGGAATCGGCTACTTTGGCATTATTACAACTTGGAAGATACGGAAGAGAGTTGGTGGTACAAAGACTGGGATTGTTCAAGAAACTGTTTTCAAAGGCTAGGTTAGCAAATGCATCAGGGATATTCCCGGTAAGTTGATTGGACGATACGTTAAGGCTAGTGATCCTTTTTACACCTAGTTGAGGTGGAATTGGACCTGAAAATTGATTCTGAGACAAATCTAGAGCAACAAGATCAGGGATTAAACCTATAGCTGCTGGAATCTTGCCAGAGAGTTTATTCCTGGCAAGATCCACTATTGTCAACGACTTCCACGATATTATATCGGCTGGAAGTTCTCCAGATAACGAATTACCATCAAGCTCTAGCCGAGTTATCTTAGAAAGACTAGTCAATTCCACTGGAATCCGACCTGAAAATGAATTGTTACTTGCCAAAAGCACCACTAAACTCCTCCAAGAAGATATCCCCACAGGAATTTCACCAGAAAACTTGTTGTTACTGATCTCTAACCGCGTAAAATTGAATGCAATTTTGCTCGGTAGCTCCCCGGAAAATGAGTTATCACTCAACAACAAACTTGTCATGTCAACCAAAGTCCAAACCCCAGATGGAATCTCACCCGAAAACTGATTCTTGTAGAGCTGGATCGAACGTAGACTAGAACAAGTTCCGAGTGATTTTGGTATTTCACCAGACAAATTGTTAACATAAGCTACAGCACCAAAAAGAGTTCCTCCAGCACACAAATGCTCTGGCAAGTTTCCAGTGAAGGAATTCAGTGAAACTTCAAAAGATTCGAGTTTCGAATGAAGTCCCATTTCAGATGGTAAGCTCCCATTCAGTTTATTTCTAAACACTTTGAATTCCTTCAAAGATGGAATCTTGGCTATGCTCTCTGGAATTGCTCCATACAATTGGTTAACAAACAGATTCATAATTTCCAAATGTTTAAACCCTCCAAAACTTTCTGGGATTGTTCCAGTTAAATTGTTGTTGGAAATATCAAGTTCCATCAACTTTGATGAATCAAAAGTTTCAGGGATTCGACCCGAAAGCCGATTACTGTACAAGTACATCATTGTCAAATTCTTCAACAGAAACAACCCAGAAGGGATTTCTCCTTCCAGATTGTTGTAAGCAAAATCAATAAGCTCAAGATTTTGAAAATCCCCAAAACTTTCAGGGATTTCACCGATCAATTTCGTATCTCTCATCCAAATATACTTTATCTTCTTCAGCTTCCCAAACTCCGGCGGTAGTGCCATCGGAGAAAACCCATTAAACTCCAACCCCAAGCTTTCAAGATTGGCTAAGTTCCCGATTTCCGCCGGGAAACTCCCATCAAACAGGTTCGAATGCATGCACAAGGTCTCCAGCTCCGTCAAATTCTCTATCGACGGCGGGATATCTCCGGTGAAATTATTACCACCCAGATTAAGATACTTGAGTTTCCCAAGCCGGTGAATATCCTCCGGAATGGAACCCACAAAGTAATTCTGAGAAAGATCCAAATGCTGCAAATTGGAACATTTGTACAGAAAAGTTGGGAATTTTCCGGGAAGATAATTCAATCGGAGATTAAGAAAAGTAAGATTTTTAAGTTCACAAATAGAACTTGGAATTTCAACAGTGATATTTTTTTCTTGAAGTATTATTCTGGTAACCTTCCCATCATCACACTCAATTTCCGGCCAGCTACAAGGAGAAGAAGTAGAGTTCCATGAGTCAAGTGCTACTGGGTTTCCCCATTGACGTTTAATCTTCAGTAGAGTGTCACGTTCAGTAGTGGCCGGAGATTGTGAAGTTACTAAAATGGGTATGAAGTTAAGTAACAGAATGAGATAAAGGGACTGTTTTCCGGCGAAGATGCCGGTCGGAAAATGGGAAAACTCCATGAAAAAAAGTGGGGTTAGAATTATGAGTTGATTTTGAAAAGTTTGGTCAACATTGGAGGTGTGAAGAAAATGCCAAATTGATAAAAATGAATATATAGAGATAAAATTTTCTTAGTATAAAGATCAGTACTGATTCTGTTGAAGCTTCCATTGAGCTGCCTAACACTAAAAAAGCTTCGAGATTTGGGCCCCTTTTCTTTGACCATTGAAATTTTTTAGCTCACTTGTTTTTCTCTTTTTTATCACCTCCGACCCAATATTAGGGGCACGTGTCAATTTGATTTTAGAATTTATCCATTTGATATATTCAACAATTTAATTCCATTATTGATTTTGGTTCAATTTTTAACAGTTTCTACCTAGCACTATGTTTTATGTCAAAATTTAGTTTTTTAAACTCCTATCTCTAACACTATATTTTACATCCCATAATTTTAAAATTGAAGGGGGATAATGCTTGTCATATGAGAAATTGCTATAAAATTTAGGAAAATAACTTTCTTACGGAAGAGAAAATATTTTCTAAATATGTTATTTAACTTAGCTTCAACTGATATCTATATCCTCTAACTTTGAGAGTAAATAAGTAGACACTTAAACTTGTATAAAATTGAACAAATAGATAAATTTGTTCTATATGGTAGTTTTGTATCTTATGTGGCTTCCTACGTGTGTTATGCCACGTAAGACGTATGTGTCTACTTGTTCAATTTTATACAAGTTTAAGTGTCTAGTTGTGCACACCAAAAGTTGGAGGGCATAAATATATACCAGCTGAAACCAAGTTAAGGGGTATATTTATGTATTATGCCTTAAATCATCTTTCAACCTTACCCCGGCTCCCCACCTAACCCACTCAAATGCCCTAGATCCGTAGCCCCTCAACCTACCACCTTCTTTCAACCTTACCCCGGCTCCCCACCTAACCCACTCAAATGCCCTAGATCTGTAGCCCCTCAACCTACCACCTCATAATGCAAACCACCTCGCCCCCGATCGACTGACTCGAGACATGACTCAGGATCGTCCGATCTGAGATCCACCCCGCCTCGAGACTCGACACTATCTCGATCCTAACTTGAGATTTGACGTTCGGCTCGAGATCCTCCCCAATCTGGGACCAACCCTAACCTCGAATCGTAATTCAACCTACGAATCAAATGTGCTTTGATAAACATTGCTTGAGTTGAGGGTCTTTCAGAAACAACATTTTGTATCTATGAAGTAGGGGTAAGACTTGCGTACACTTTCCCTTAGTAACGGCGAGCGAACCGGGAACAGCCCAGCCTTAGAATCGGGCGGCTCCGTCGTCCGAATTGTAGTCTGGAGAAGCGTCCTCAGCGGCAGACCGGGCCCAAGTCCCCTGGTTATCCTAGTCAAAGCTCACATATGAAAAATTGTACTAGGTATGCTATTGTTATTATTTAATTAAGTAAATCTTTTAAAAGAGAGGTAAATAATATTGTAGACAAGTACTCTTAAGGTTAGTCGTATAAATATTTTTTAAGGAGGAAAAAATCTTAAAAGATAGATAATATGAATCAAATATAATAATAACTACTTTTTTTTGTTTTAATTAATTTGGAAAATTTTATTTATGAAGGTCAATTCGATTTTTAAAAAAAATTAACTATATTAATTTGTGTTTTATATAAAATTTAGATGTTAGGAAATTACACAATAAGCACTATATTTTTTTAAAAAATTCTAATATAGAAAAAGGAAGTAATATTAGTTGCTCTGTTTAAAGTCTTAAATATTTATAAGATAAAAATTATGATTAATGATAACAGGGAGCTAGGGACATATATCTATTTGAGAAGTCTTTATAATTTGTGAAAATTACGAAGACGTATGTTTCACTGTTAGTCAAAATTTGTTTTATTTAATTTAACTTTCTAGAAGCAAAAGACTAAATATTTTGAGACAGTGAAATAATTAATTTTTATTCCAAAACTAGTAATATCGCGCAAAAGCTAATTTCTTCTTAATTCGATTTTTCTATTTTTTCTAACATATGATACTAAGGTAAATTACTCCACCGTTCAACAACGATCTTGAGTTGTATTTGAAAATGAAAATATTACATGGAGACACTTTTTTTTTCTTATAAATCTTATACAATGCAAATTTAAATTAAATTCGGTAAATAAATTTTGAATATCGAGTAATTATATTAGATTTCGATTTCCTAATAATTATACCAAAAAAATATTTCTTAGAAATTATGATTGATGGAAAGAGAGAGTTGGGTAGTTAGTAGTTGTTCAAATTTGGTTTTGCTAGGCAATATAGTCCAAAAGTAGTTATTTTTATTATCACACATCAAAATTTCCAAGAGGATGGCTGTGAGATTAGCTTCTAGAGAGGGGTTCTCTAGTCTACAACAACTAATGGTAATATTTGTCCTAAAAAAGGAAATTTTATTTTAGTAGTTCTTATAGGAATATGACTGTTTAACTAACCTAACAACTATATATGACAAGAGGTCTAACTAAATTAATCATGTGATTAAGCAAGAGATTGTCAAGGATATTTTAGTTATGTGAAGTTTGTAAAATGATAATCAAACACTATATTATAACTTAACTATATATAATTGGCTATTAAAAAGCTACCTAACATGATATTAACTATGTTAGTTTTAATATATCCATTATTTCCTTCCTAATCGGTAACCAAAGTAATCCCTTAGGAGACATTTGGTAGCTGATTAGAGGTATGGACATATTAGTAATGTAAAGATTAGTGATGAGTGATTTTATATATTATTTTATGCAGGTATTAGTTATGCATAGTATAGTTATTTATGTATTAGTTATTTCAAATATTATCCTACATAAAATATTGTATACATTCATTTATAACTTATATATCTATTAGTTATGTGCGTTTCTAAATGCAAATCATCAAATACTATATTAATTTTATACATAAATAATTTACTTTTTAATCAGCTATCAAATATAATATTACTTATACAAAATTTAATACTTACGTAACTTACATCTAAACCAACTATCTACCAAACGACCTCTTATAATTGGGAAATAATAATTGTAAAAGAGTTAGCATTTTCTTGTTTTGCTCCTTAATCTTCTCATGAGGATCATGTCATGTGGACCCTTATAAAAACTTACTTTTAATATATGGTCTCAGTCGTGCAAAATCACAACTCTTAAAAACGTTGAACTTTAAACTCACTCTTTACAATAAATAAATTAAATGCAAAAAAATATATTTATTGATAGACCCCTCAAGTATAAGAATGTGCCTCAAATAACAAATAAGGGAAAAATCTAAAAAGTTGAGTGTGTTTGATATAAAAGGATTTTTTTTTCAATAGGTAATTAGAAAATATTATCCCAAAATATTTATATGAAGCTTAGGCAAACAATAGGAGGGTGTAGTAGAAAACTTGTTTTCTAAGAAAAAAATGTTCTCCAAATTTTTTTGAAAATATTTTCCTCTGTACCAAACGAGTAAGTGTCATTTCCAAATGCAAAAGGGTGTGTTAGGTACGGAGAAAAATAATAATATTTTCCAACCTTTTTCATATTTGTTTGGTCAAAATATTTTCTCTAGAAAAATAAGTTTCTAAGAAAAATGACTTCACTAATGAAAATAGTGAAAACAAATTTCATAAATAACATTTCAAATTCATTGTGTCCTTCCTAACCGTTCCACGCCTCCAACGCCCAGCACTCACTCCCTACTCCACCTCATTGTGTTTCATCATATTACGTATACATATTTTTGAAATAATATTTTTTTAATTTACTTGCCAAATACTAAAAATAAATTTAAAAATAATCCACTTATTTTTCCATCAATTAGTTATATATATATGTTCATGGTGAAATTCACCTTAATTAATGGCTATCAGTTCCCCTCTTGTTGTTCCATTCTATGTTCGGACTTTTTTACATGTCAAAATAAATAAAAGAAAATATTTCAAAACGTTTTATATTATCTTTAGAAATATTCCCAAATAAACTGAAATTGCGTCAAGAATATTGCAACAAAAACATTAATGTAGTGTTAACTTTTCTAGTTCAAACCATCTATGAAAGACACTTTATACCAAAATTTATAAATATTTAAAGATGGATCCGATGCTAAATTATTAAGTAAGATATTATATTTATATTTATTAGAAAAGAGAAAAAAAAAAGAACTTGTTCAAAGTCAATAGTCAATACCAACTCCATAAGCCTTCGTATACACACATTTCTTATGACATGATTACTTAATTATTTAATATATATATAAAATTTATCAAGTTATATATTTTACAATTCAGAATTTATAAATTTTAAATTTTAAATACGTCTCTATTGACATAATATCGAATCCCTTACCTTTAAAGCAATTATATTGCTTATGGAGAAACAAAATTATTAGCTTACAATCTACAAAACAAATAAATAAATAAATAAATTAAGAATCATTAGTGTGTAGAATAAAAACAATCTTAGCTTCTCAGCATTACTCTTTTAAGTTGACATTTTGTCAAATCAGTGATTTATTTATAATCTCATAAGTTCGGATATATTTAAGTTGTATACTTTGATTATTTATAGAATTTTTACTCTAATTATGTTATGTCAAATTATTGCTCAATTTAATTGTATGAGGGAGAAAGTCAGAGATTAAAACAAGGAATATATTAAAAGAAAGCGTTAAATCTTGTTTGTTTTATGGTAGGACCAAATAAAGTTTTTTATGTTACTGATCCTATCTAATTATAATATCAAGTTTGTTATAAAGAGTACATATTATATATGATACGTAAATTTGGGTATGTGGTGTGAAGATTTAAAATTAAAAGTGTACAAAATTTAAACTCCGCTAAGTAATATGTACTATTATTTAGCTCAAGATACATTGTATTACAATTATATTGTTCGACGTAACTTTTTGTTAAATTATTTAGTATCTTAATTTTTATACTAATCTATATATAGTAATAGTATCTTTTTCTTTTAACATATATCCCATCAACTTATATTTCTTAGCATAAGTATAGTCAAAGCATCCAAATTAAGTTGACTAAATTCAGTGCGATTCAACCACACCCAAATCGTATCGAATTAATTCGAGTCAGGTAAAATTTTGGAAAGATATGAATTACATAGAGTGTAGGCAATTAGACCCTAATTTATTATGGTAAAATTAATAATTGTCCGGTAACAAATGGAAGGCTACCTGATCACTTCCACTATAGTAGTTAAATATACATACATGCATGATCTTGTGACCAAAAATAATAATAATTAATCCTTTGAATTATTTGGTCCATTACCAAAAGCATATAAAAACTACGTAATTAGACATATTTCACTATCATATATATGATTACTATTTATATTTTTCAAATATTACATATCTTATTACTAATTAAGATTTTTTTTTAATTATATAGTCAAGAAGATACACTTAGATACATGGGAGAAGGGCGAGCGAGATGAGAGAGAGGCGAGGGAGGAGAGCGAGATTTGTTACATATTCCAGATACCTGAAAATCAATTTAGATAAAATGTATTTAGAACAAATTATACCTAACTTTGACTCATTTATCTGGACGTATCTAGACACATCAAAATCTGATAAGATACATAATATTACAAATTAAAATGTATCTAAGTAATTAACTCATAATTTAGTGGGATTTACGCAAGTTAAAAAAAAAGGTAGTTAGAAGCCCACAGGAATGAAAGAATGCTAATAAAACCATAGGTTAACTAGGTAAAATATGTGTTTTTTCAAGATTATAGGGAAGACAAAAGGTTTTTACTAGATAAGAAGGGAAAAGGCATTTTTTAAGAACTTCCATAATTGCATCTTCCATTTACTTTACTACTTGATAATTTTTTAATTTTTTTTTGGTTTTGGTGAAAATACCCCGAACTTGTTTTCAACAATGAGATTTGAAGTCATCACTCTATTGGTGTAGGATTCGAATTCCTCCCCCTTTTAACTCGCTAAAAAATTATTCGTACTCGATATTTATTTCAACTTAATAATTTTATGATATGTATTTGTACATAAATTTTTAATAGGTGTTTGAACACATAATTTCATTTTAGATGATTTGAAATCACAAGATAAAATCAAATCATAAGATGAAATCCTAAATTCTTCAAAAAAAAAAAAATTGATTTAAAAATTTCAAAACATGATTTCACATTTTTCAAATTTATATAATTTGATATGAATACCCGGTATAAATAAACGTTAAGTACCATTGAACTCTCATGGATTCCTAGTTCTAGTCTATTGTAATGTAAGAGAAAAATAAATCTATGTTAGTTGCAAAGTCATAGTCATATCATATATAGTGAGTTAACACGAGAAAGAGAGTGACAAACTACATAAAAGAGTCATTATATAAGGTTTTCTTTTCTTCATTCTTTAGTGTGAATACAAAAAAGAAATAAGTGTGAATGGAATAAAAGAAAAATAATAATAAAAAATTTTAAAACAATTTTATTGCGATTATATTGTAATTTTTTTTTTTTATGTATAAATAAATTGAAATATTTATGATAGATTTTACAAGAAATAATGAAAAAAGTAAATTTGATTATCAAGATAGTAATTCTAAATTAATTGTTGAATTAAAGAAGGAAAAAACCTATCTATAAATATCAAGTATATTCTTAAACTTTGCGACAAGGGTTAAATAAACCCCTATGAGTTTTATTTTAATAAAAAAATAAAATATGAATTTAATATTTTTTCTTTTTACTTTTATCGATCAAAAATAATATATTTAAGTCATTTATAATGATAAAGATATATATAAATTGCTTTACTCCCAAAATTGAGGGATATATCATTTCTTTTTCATAGGTAATACATTAAGCCCCTTTATAGGAAATTATTACTCTAGATAATGATAATTGATAGGCTGCTTGATTCAGTGTTTTAGTAGTCAAACCCAAAATTACTCTTACATATATTTGATCATGAGTGCATCTATAAAGTTATAATTATAATTAGAAACTCTATTTCATAAAGACTATCTAGCCTTTGAATTCTTTGTCCAATGAAAACAAATGGGTAGTTAGCAGCCCACAAGAATGAATAGTGACCTACTAAAATCAAAGGTTAGATTAATAAGGATCATGGTGTAGTGGTGAAATTGCTCTATCCTTAATTAGAGATTTTGAGTTCGAGTCATGTGTATAGAAAAAATCTTGTTAGGAATGTCGCTCCTTAATGAACCCTATAGTGTGCGATTTAAATTCAGTCAGAGCTTCAATGCAGACTTCGAATACTAAGCGGAAAGCCAAACCATAGGGCAGCAAGGTAAAATATGAATTTTCAAGGACATTGAAGAAAGTGTTCAAAAAGGAAGAAACATGAGATAATTTGGTGTTGTACCCACCAACAAAATTTATTTTAGCCCATAGACACTTAATTTCTTTTTGATTTATTTTGTATTGTTAGGTTAAGAAAAAGTGAAAAAGTAGGGTTGGGTTGGATTGTAGGGTCAGGGACCTTTTCATCACTTTAACAACTTGGGGGATAAAATACAAGTTTTAAAAAAATCATTTTCTTCCCAACACTTCAAAATTAAATAAATTTTATCCCTCCAAAAAATAAAAGTACAATCCCAATATAAAAAATATTTAATAAACTTCAATATTAAAAAACCCTTTTCCGAGGAAACCTCAGAAGTTCTCAGAACATCTTCTCCAATGTGGCTTTTGATCTTCCATATACCAGCTTTATTGATATCATAAACCTCCATAAAATACCTTTCTCCAAGAACCAATCTTTCCATGTTCCATTCTTGAAACCATAAATAAACGTAAAATTTCATAATCGTTCCTGAAGATTTCAAACGAAGTGAATCAGGTCTTTTTTGTTCAATGTTCTTCCCCAAGTTCAGTTGAATCTTGTTCAATCTTGTTCCTCTCAGGTAAGTTTAATCGTATTTTCAGTAACTTTTAGTCCTATTTGATTTTTTTTATTGCGGTAGTGCACTGAAGTTTAGTTTTTTGCTTAAACTTTTGAAAATCTGACCCTTTTTAGTTCATGTTTTTGATTTCGCATCGTTAATGACGTTTTGGTTTGGATAATGCATAGAAATTTTTTCAAATTTTTATGTTAGCGATTTAAAATTTTTTACTGTATTTTGATCGACTTTAATGGTGTTTATGTCAATGACATTGTCGATTTCTGTTGGAACTGCTACTTATTTTGCATATATTTTTACTAATAAGCTCTGATTGTGTTAATAGACTAGTGGTCGATATTTTGTTATGACAAATTTGTTTTCGCTTGTATATAGTATAGTATAACTAAAACTAGAGGCGACATCGTTAAACGATTTGTTCCTAATGCTTCTAAAAATAAGAAACGAAAAGCTGAAGAAGTTTTCAAAGCTTCAAAAAAGAAAAGAAATTGTTGTGGAAGAACCTTAGTCAAATTTGGATTCTGATACAATGATCGAGATTGACAACTACCAGGACAGTAGTATCCAGTCTAGTGATGATGTTGAATCTAGTGATGAAAAAAGTGATAGTGAAGATGAGGAGAGTAGTGGAGATACCCAAACTGGTGATGTGGGTGAAGATCCCCTTTCCTTGCCAATTTGTGAAATAGATATTTCTGGTAAGTCGTATGATTTAGTGACATAGATGGATAAGATAGGATTGTTTCCAGCAAAAATTTCTGTAAGAGCAAGGATAACTGTTTATCGTGATTTTAGAAATCTTCTAGTTCAATAAAGAATTTATGAAGACTTTAAAGGTACTTGTTTTGGACACTTGAGGCATATTTCAGGAAATTTCAAGTTCAATGGACAGATGGTCCGTTATATGTTGTTGCGATGTGTGAAAAACGACAAAAAATTGCATGAAATTTGGTTCTGTGTGAATGATAAGTGTGCTTGTTTTGGCTTAAGAGAATTTGCATTGATTACGGGGCAGAATTGCTCAACATACCCCGTGATGCAAAAATGAAAAAAAATTCTTGAAAAAGGTGAGAAATTTTATTACAAGGTGACCAAGAATAAGAACATCACTGCTACAAAGTTGATGCGTTTGATCAAGGGTGCCAAGTTGAATAAGGTGCAGAAATTGAAGTGCTCTTTGGTTTTGTTCGTCCACACGATGCTGCTTGCCCATGATCGATCTAAAATTATGAATTCAAGCCACATTAAAATGGCATATGATTTAGATTTCTTCAATAGTTATCTGTGGGGAAAGAGAGTTTCAATTTAACATTGACGTATCTGAAGAATAAAATCAATTTGAAGAAATAGAGTGAAGTGTACAATGAAAGAGAAAATGCATCGTATGCTTTGTATGACTTTTCATGGGCATTTCTGGTACTTCTTATCAATTATGTAGTTGATTTATGATAAATTCTTATATATTTGTGTAGTATTTTATAGCCTCTGTTTATTTATTTGTTCTTCTATTAATTTCACGTTTGGATGTATGAGGCTTTTCCTCATCTTGGAAAGTATGCCAAGAAGTCCTTGGATTCTCCTCTGCCCATTCCCCGTTTAATTAGATGACACACGGTAAAAAGCGATAATATTATGGAAGGTGATCCATTTAAATACAAAGAAAAAAGTACGAAGGTAGAAATTTATTTATTATTATTTAGCAATATTTTTAAATTAGTGAATGTCGTGTAATATTTGTATATATTGTTTTTGTAGATTATGCACCCATGCCTCACACCTATTGTCCGTGAGACAAAAAAGAATTACATGGCAACATTAATGCCATATACGGACGAAGTGAAGGATACAATCCTCGATGCCTTAAAGGCAAATTTGAAAGGTGTGAGTTTCCTCACTTCAGCAGTAGAGAATATGGAGGATGAGTATGTAAGTGATCACAATCCTAATCAACCTTGTGAGAATTCTATTTCGAGTGGACAGAAAAATACACCGAGTACTTCTAAAGATGAATATCTGTGTGAGCGTGTTGCATCCCTCGAGTAATCAATGGTGAAAACTTTTACTTATGTACGAGAGGAGAAATTGAGAGGAACTAAAAAGAACAAGAAAAAGAAAGGTAAATAAATTTATATATTATTTCTGTAAAATAATCTATTTGTATGAATGCTTAGCCACTGATCTTGCAGCAGTTGATGAAGACTTTGCAGCACCAACAGTCGATGAAATTTTTGCTGATGTTGATGAGATCCTTTCATTAGCTATAGTCGATGATGATCTTGTTGCAGTTGATGGATACTTTGTAGAAGAAGTTGATGAAGTTGTAAAATAGATGAAGGAAAATGAGATGATAGAAGAATAGAAAGAATAGGAGGAGGAGAAGATGGCAGAAAAAGAAGAGGAGAAGCTGAAAGAGAATGATGAAGAAAAAGAAGAAGAGAAGCTGGAAGAGAATGATGAAGAAAAAGAACAGGAGAAGCTGGAAGAAAAGAAATAAGAAGAAAGTGAAGAGGAGAAGCTGGAAGAGAAGAAAAAAAGAAGAAAATAAAGAGGAACACATAACAAGTGGGGAAGAAGAGAAAGAACAACAAGAGGAGAAGATGGCAGCGAATGAAGAAGAGGAAAAGTTGGAAGAACAAGGCTTGGCCATTGATGTGGCAGAATAGGAAAAAGAAGTGGACGTGATGGGTATTGTTATGAAGCTGAATGGTGAGGTAAGTGGTGATGAGTAAGGCATTTGTGGTTATTGGTATTTTAAGACAGTTTTTGAAATAGTTGGTTTTTGAAGACAATTGATTTTTGAGATAGTTGATTTTTAAGACAATTGATTTTTGAGATAGCTGATTTTTGAAGTGGCTTTTAAGACAATTGGTTGTTGATATAATTGTTTTTTAAGAAAATGGTTGAAGTGGTTTGTTATTTTGCTGTTTTGACGAGAAAAATGTACATATGAAATATAATAGATGTTTTTGTATATGGTTAGTGGTAGTTTTGAGAAACAGTTTAACATGTTTTATTATGAAGGGTTTTTAGTTTTCTTATGAATCTATGTTTTAATAGTATGTGGTTTTTGCTTAACTCCAGTTTCTTATCATTATAGAGTAAAATTATTTAGTAGTCAATTATCGACAATAAAGTTATATGTTTAATACTATAGATTGCTATCACTGTTGATCTATAACATTATCGATCAAAAATAAAAGATATAAGAGTGCAATAAATAGTGAGAAATAATTTTATTTATTCAGCACTACATTCCTATTCACTACAACAAATTCGATTATTAGGGACAAATAATTTCGTCATTTATAAATCATATTTCGTTACTAAAAATAATTCGTCAAGTCGTCACTAAATGTGTGTCGCTAAAAATATACCAATACGATTTAGTGCTTCGTCGCTAAAAGTATTATTTAACTACAAAAATAAAAATCGTCCCCAAATGCTTAAACATTTGTGACAAATTTATTTGTCGTAAAAAGTATGTTTTTCTTGTAGTTAATAGTATGCTTTGTCACTAAAAATGTTATTACTACCGACAAAATTATATCGTCGCTAATTATTTGTCACGCCCAAACTCAAGGGGCGCAACTGGCTCTTAATGCCAAAACTCAGGGCCGAGCCGACCCTACTGAACCATTTGCTACTAGCGCATGACAGCCACACGCAATCAAGAAAACAAAATAAGTATATCTCGGCTTAAAATTAAGCCATCGGACGGCAAGGCCCCTGTCAACAGATCTATAAAAGAAACAGCTACTCGCAAGAGTTCATATAAAGAAATAGCCAACTAGCACAGAAGTCCTGATTGGGCCGTCGAGGCCACCATGATCTCTATACCAAAACTGAAAGCAGGTATATATCAAGACAATACATCAAACAGCTAACAAGCTTCAGCAAACCAACAAACTAGGCCAGCATGGCCATAACGTAGCTATACACCCCACATACTAGTCTACAAGCCTCTAAGAGTAGTAAAGATTGGTGGGACAAGTCCCCAACCTACCCATAAAAATATATACAACAAAAGCTAACAAACCTCCCAACTCTGACAGCTCCGGAGGAAAGGGGCCAGCCAACCGGATATAAGTCAATCCTGCTGCTGAGGAGGTCTACTGGGTCGTTTGTCGGAATCTGAAGGCATGAATGCAGTGCCCCCAGGCAATGGGGCATCAGTACGAAATAATGTACCGAGTATGAAAGGCAATAGACTATGAGCAGGTATCCTAATATACTGGGAGTAATCCGATAAATAAATCAAGGATAAGATAAGTGTACTGACCTATTCCTAAATCTAAACATATCAAAAATAATAAAACAACAACCTAACCAAGTCCCCATTAGCTCGGCAGGTACAAACATCACACAAGACCACCTACCTAGGCCTCCATAAGCCCAGAAGGTGCCAATCAGTCTATATACCCCTATCGGTAGTCCCCTAACCTCGTAGGAAGTCACATAGCCCTCTTAGGCAATATTATAGCCCCGTAGGCAGCACATAGCTCTCTTAGGCATCAATATAGCGTATAGACAACTCATAGCCCTCTTAGGCAACAACATGGCCCTGTAGGTAGCACATAACCTTCTTAGGTGTCAATATAGCCCCGTGGGCACCTCATAGCCCTTCTAGGCGTCAATATAGCCCCGTAGGTAAATCATAGCCCTTCTAGGCATTAATATAGCCCAGTAGGCAGAACATAGCCCTTCTAGGCATATATCACATTCCTGCAGCTAACCATAATAGCCCCAAGGGCAACAATAACAATCCAATAGCTAAAAACGAGCAATTTAGTTAGAAGCAACCTATACAAATAGCCTCTAAGTCGTGTCCAACATAGGGACACTACTAACTGAATAAGAATCCCAACAAGGGAGGATTATATCCACTCGAGCACCCAACAATCAACAATAATGGCTACAAGTATAACAACGATAACAACCCAATTACATTTCTCCTAAGCTTTAAGGAAACATGCCGTAATAAGGAAATAGCCTTAACATACCATTTTCTCTGAATTCACGTGGCCTAACGAATTTTACTCACAGCCCCCCCTCGCTACTACAACAAGGCAGGACCATAATCAACACAGAAGAATAGAAGATACCACGATAATCCAATAAAAGATATGTATTTCTGTCGCAAATTGCTATTTGCGGCTTATCAAAGCTAGAGTCGATGAAAGAAGGGTCTTACCTTGATCTTAAGTTCGTAATACACCTCAAAACCTTAAAATATGTCCAAACTCTTGCTGTCCCAACACTAAAGTATGATATGCTACGAAATCGATAAAACAACTTATACCATAATGACGAGCTCAACGCGTAGAACAATTTTCGTCAAGGACTTAAGTCGAGAAAATCTATAATTTGGTTGATCGTAGAAATTGGTTTCCTAATTTTTCTGGTTCTTAACTCAAAAAATAAAGAAAAAGTCGAAGAAGAAGATAATATAAAGTTCCACCGACCTAAGGCCCTACCTCACGTGCCTGCTTGCGCAGTCTCGTGAAAATGTGAATATCTCTCTATTCTGAATTTTTATGAACAAACGGTTTGATGCGTTGGAAACTAGACTCGTAGACCTTCGATTTGATAGGTCAGGGCCCCCACAACTCTTTATAGATTGGGAGAAAACCTCCGAGACATTTGACCCAAATTTCAGAGAAATCTTTAAAAAGGAACTTGCGATAACTTTCGCCAACTTTTAGTTTGCCACCTACCTAACTTCAAAACTTGAGATACAACCCTTGAACACTTAAATTATGACATACCACATCATTCTTAATTTATTACTTACCCTCTTTGCCTTTCCACGAAGGTACGAGTTAATTTAGACGTTTCGAAAAGTCGGGGCGTTACATCATTTTACTTTAATCAGTGACGACATCAATTGTCTCTAAAGTTATATGTATTTCATAGTTGAAAAAAATCTAATTTCGTCACTAATGACTATATTTTCTATAAAAAAAATTATTTTGTTCTTAAATATACTAATTAGGCATAAATTTATTATTATTAAAAAGGTTAATGTTCCTATTATCTCTCATCTCAATTTTTTTAACCCCTCCCCAGGTGGAGCTCCCACATTACGCTTTCTTGGGGACTCAAACTCACAACCTTAAGGTTGGAAGTGAGGAGTGCTTACCATCCGATCAACTTTCTCTTTTCTCTCATTTTTATTTTATTTTTAACTTCATTCACTTTTTTCAAATTTAACTTCTGTAGAAATAATATATTATATGATTATTTATACACATACACAAATGAATGAAATTTACCACCCACAATTCATTCAAATGTAGATTATGTTTTAATTAAATTGTATATTTTTTAAAATATCTTTAAATATATTCAGTACAATTCTGTCATTTTATTTATTTATTTTTATAAATTTTATAAATTATTCAGTACAATTATAAATTTATATAAAATTAAACTTTCGATTTTATTATAAAAATTTAATAATCGGTTCAATTCGATCAGTAAATCAATTGTTTTGAAAAAACATCGATACCCATAACTATAGTACTTCATCATAATATATTTGAAATCCTAGTTGGTTCATTTCTTTCATTTGTGCTTTCATTTTTTAGTTTATTTCAATTTTCACACTGATGGAAAAAGTTAATAGAAATTAATGAAATATTTCGCACCTTTGCAAAGTTTAAATTTGTAAGTCGATGTTATCTCTGTATAGTTGCTCTACGTATGTATGTGGAATTACTATTAAATATGTACATATTTTTAGGCAGAAACAAATAGATCGAATTAGTCTATGCAGTTTACCAATCACTAATCAATAGACACGCTAAAAAATTAGCACCAAAGCTTGAGAAATTATTTTTTCTATCGTCTTTATCGATGAAAGTGTATCAAATAAAAAACAAAAGTGTTAAACCAACAAATATTAGCAATATAGTGGTAGAACGGTACCCCACTCACGATACTTATAACCTGGATTGTATTTTTCAAATGATGCATTTTATAATTGCATAATTTAAGAAAATTGATGAATTGAACTTTTTCATTTTTACAAAATCGACCGAATTCGTTAGTGTTAAAATTTTCCCTCGCCAATTAACGAATGGACTCTGTCTATTTCTTATGAAGCACATGTCTTATTCTTTTTGTAAGTTGTCACTTGTAATTATGAACAATTGTAGCCAAAAAATTGTATTTAGCTATGATTTTTTTCCGTAGCAAATAGTTGAATTATTCACTACAAATTTTAAGTCGTCGCTATTTAACACCTTACATATTTTGTGACAATTTTTTTGTTGTCACTAAATCACAAATTGACTAGAGACAATAAAATCTTTTTCACCAATTATTTATATTATTAGTGAAGAAAATAAATGTCATAATTAAATCTAAAATTTTAAAGCTAAAACTTATAATATTTAACTACGAACTCTAATTTGTCGATAATGTTACAACATATTTTTTTAGATGAAATTTTTTTGTGTCCAAAAATTAATAAGTTTTAAGATAAAAAATAATTTGTCATGAATTAGATACATTATTAGTGACGAAAAAATGTTTCACTGATAACTTTAAATTCGTGACTAACACTACTTAACAAATGGCGCCAATTAATTTTTTGGTGGGAAACTTTAGTGGATAAAACTTTGCTACGAATTTTTATGTTTCATCACTAAAAGTATGTGTCTCATATATTTAAGCACGAAAAGTAAATTTTGTCACTAAAAGTGAACAATTAGTGACGAATTTGATGTCGTAGCTAATAATTCTGTAGCTATATATCATATTTATTGTAGTGATATTACACATTTTCAAAAAGCAAACACCAAAAATAAACCACACAATATAATTTTTAGGCGTTTTTCTTTTTCTTCTGCCAAAATCAACCTTTCTTTTAGTTGATTTCTATCTATTTCAACATCTTCTAGCAACACTTTCAAGTGATTCCTCTGCTCTTCGGATGTTACCGTTGAAAAAGTAGCAATCTGAACTTTTGTTACCGTTGTAAAATTTATATATCAAAATATTTACTAGTCGTCAAAATATATAGACCCTTTATACAATTGATGCATCTCTATGTGCGTGGTGTATGCATGACCAATGAGATTGACACTCTGACATTAGTAAGGTATATTCGGATTTATATCTATGTTAAAGAATTATCGATATTGCACCTACTAGAATATAATACTTATATATAGACCAAAACTAGTAGTATTTAACAAGACAATAATTAATTAATAATAAATTATATTTTTAAAATTTATCCAATTAAATAAGTTTAAACAAGGCATATGATCATGTAAAGGTCCACATAACTTGGGGGTGGTGATTAGAGATGTACGAGGAAGAGTTGTGGTTATACAATCAACATCCTTAGAACAATGTTTGAGAAAGCATAAGTATGTTGTGATTATGTTACTTGTTGAACCAAACATTGTTGATTGCCACCCCGAATTTATGTAGACTCATACATGATCATATGCTTATGTTCTAAGGATGTGGTTGAACAAGTGACATCCTCATACAAGGAGTCGCCATCAATCTTTTTTTTTTCTTGCAATTTTTCCAACAGCTGGCACCATTTGATTACCCATTGATTTGAGGATATATGCATGCCTCTCCCTGAACAATTCTCCCAACCTCTTAGCAATCAAATTAAATATAGATGCCACGAGATACTCTCTTTCGTCTATCAACATAACATTGAGTGACTCGGCGATATTTGTGGTCATCACATCATATCTATTGCCAGGGAAATGTGCCCCACTCCACTTCTCAAAACCAATATCATGCTCAAGGACGACGGCTGCCACGGGGCATTTGTTCTTGAATTCTACAAAATGATTGTTAAACTCCTCCAAAGAATAAGTCTTTGCCACATTGTAGTAAAGATAGAGGGAATCTCCACAATGATGATTTACGCGGAGATTTTCACCGAGGTGCCTCATACAATATCCGTGGTGAGCATGTGTAAACGTTCATAATACCATTGGCGATGCTCTTATGTCTATCAGAGATAAAGCACAATTTTGGTTCATCGACCACAATCTCCTTCAACTTCTAAAAGAAGAATGTCCAAGATGCATCATTCTCTTTGTCCACGACACAAAAGGCAATTGGATAAACATGATTCTCCGTATCTTGTGTAACAACGCTCAACAACACGCCCTCGTATTTACCATGTAAATGAATGCCATCGACTACAATTACCTTTCAATCCCCTAATGCAAGCACCGAAGGCCAAGAAATAATACATGAAAATATGACTATCCTTGTTTACCATGATAATATAGCTAGAACCAACATTAAGAGTCTCGACCATGTAGGAAAAAACCGGTAAGCATGAATATTTGTTCTCCGCTGTCCCTCAGACCATTTCCTTGGCAACCACACCTCCCTTCCAACATTTCCAATAGCTTGGACTACAACGAAAAGAATTAAGCATAGCCCTTTGAATCATTTTAACATTTATACCCTTGCCATCACGATACATATTTACACAAAGTGAAGTAATGACTTTGATTTAAATTTTTCTATGGCTACTGTTGGCATGTTCAACGCCGCAACTGTGCTCGCCAATGTACTTGTAGATACGAAATCTATCCAAACACTCATATTTCCTCGCCCGCAACATTGATGCACAATTGTGAGATACACATTTCACCTTTAAGTATTTAGTGCAACTCTTCACAGTAGCAAAATCAAAAGACTTCTTTGCCGCCGCATAATAATTGCAACTCATTCTTGTTACTGAAAGTTTGATTTATGCATAAATTAGTTCTATCAGAGAAAGAATGGTTGGATTGTCCTGTTCTCCCTGCATTTCTTCACAATATTCGGGTTCGAGATCTTCCGCATCTACTGACTGATTTTCCACATTAATTGAATCATCATTTATATTCATTGAATGATCACCCAAGTTCTCATTTGAATGATCACCCAAGCTCTCCTTTGAATGATCACTAATCTTTCATTTCCAATCGAATCATTGTCGTCATTAAATGAATTCGTTGGTTCAATTGGAGGCCTCACATTGAAATTTTCCTTAATGTAGGCCTGGAGCCATCAATACCAATATCTAACATGTACAAGCTCATGTGCCTATCATTTTTTATGAATGTGGGATGCATTTTTCCCCTCCCATTCATTTGATAGCTAATCACCAAGTTACTTGGCTCGCAAGTTAACTTACCGGCCTCAATTACACTTGCAATCATATCGTCATATGAACCATTGCGACGCAACACAATGGACACTGTTGTCTTACTAAAAGATTTTCAATTCCAGCTTTTGGGAGTCTCCTCGCGTACTCCCATATAATCACCACCAGCAACAACAAATTCAGCTACTGTCATTATAGACTAAAAATATAGATACTAGATTACAATATCAGTCTTTAACGATCGATGAGGTGCGAAATTCGTACGAAAACGTGACTGAATGAGATCGGGTTCAAAATTCAGCTCCTGCAATGGAGAAACGTATTTTTAATGCTATTAAACTACTGAAATGTATGTACTAATGAGTTATCAAGTGATTATATAAGATTTCTCAAGCTTCTAAAATGACGGGGAAATAATTTTGAAGCTTGATTTTTGAAAGAAAATGGAGTAAAAATGGAGTAGGAGATGATGATGATTTTACCTTTGAAATGGATAATATGGCTGGAAAAGCCGCCGGAATTGGCAAAAACAGCAGCAAAAATGAGCTGCTTGTTGGAGACTTTTTTCTTTTTCTAATATAATTTTTAACATTGGAAATAGATATATTAATTCGTTTCATATTTGTTGGAAAGAAAGGGGGACCAAAGTGGAGATATGAAAACTTAGGAGGGTCTTTTTTATGTCTCAAGTAGGACACATGGATGATGTCATAATTAGTGGCTATACCACTAATTTTTCAAGACTTGTGACCTAATGTCACATTAAGTCTTGAGAGTGGCTATTTCGCCAACTCTCCCAAGAAACATTTACTTCAAACTTTTTTCAATTATTAAAGTGTGTGGTCGCCTCATTTGCAACTTAAACAATTAGAGATATCATATTTTTACTATTTAATTATATTCTTAACACATTTACGTAAATGTCTAACTCTTTTATCATAAGCCATACACATGGATATTCATTTTTATAACGGATGGTTATGAGATTCGATTTCAGGATTTTTATCTATTCCGATAATATATTGAAGTGTATGATCATCTAAACACTTATGTTATTAAATAAAATATATATTTTTATTATTTAATTATATTCTTTACACATTGAAACGATCTTTTTTATCTATTTAATATTGATGAATCAGAATTCAATAATTGATAAATACTACTTGAACTCCGCGAGATTCATTTTTCATCCTATTATAAATACTGATGATATTTATAAATAAAAAAATAAACAGATCTCATAATAATAATAATAATAATAAGGTCAACTGTGGGATTTTAAGGAAAGAGAGTGACAAAATTGCAGAAAAGAAACAATTCACTAAAAAAGAGTTGTCTTATATATTTATGATCTCTTTGGCTAAGTTTTTGAAAGATTAAATATATTTATTTTTTAAAATAGGTGTTTGATCAAACTTTTTGAAAAAAATAAGTGTTTAAGCGAAGTAATAGAAGGTGTTTTTAATAATTACCTTTCCTAAAAGTACTATTTTCAATATATTTTTGAGGGAAAAAAAACATCCTTAGACACATTTTTGAAAAGTGTGATTCATATACTAAATATTACAAAAAAAAAAATATTTTTAATTTTTTTTTATCAAACACAAATTAATTTTCACTAAAAAGTACTCTTTCGGCCATTTTTAATTGTCATAGTTTTCTTTTTTACCGTCAAACTATAAGAACTTTAACTAACAATTTATTATGTATTTTTTCATCATATTGATATGCAAAAATTTGCAATTTATAGTACTTTTCGTATAGTTTTTGAATATCTAAATTTCTTGTTTTAAATATCAAATTAATGTAATCTAATTTAACTTTGAAAATTAATTAAATTGACTTTCGAAAAACGTAACATGACAATTAAAAGTAGACGGAAAATAATTTTTTTTAAGAACACTTTTAAAATAAGTTGACTTTACAATTTTGGCCAACACATATTATTATTCATTTTCGTGTGAATGAAAATTTTGCTAAAGGATTATATAGTGTTCAATGTGAGAGCAGGAGTTAAGTGGTGGATTCAAGATTTCGCCAAGGGGGGCGAAAAAATAAAAATATTGTGATTAAGATTTGAAAATTTTAATCTCTTAAATTATTGAGTCAATCTATACTTTTATTTTTAAGGGATTCAAAATCTACATATATAGATTATTGTTTTTATAAATATTATATATACAATTTAATTTTTTGTTGAATGAGTTCGGATGGACACCCTTGCTGCCTTCTAGATCTGTCCTCTGCGAGTTAGGCCGTTTAATAGTTTTGACTTAATCTTTTTAGAGGAAATTTCGCAAATAACCACTAAAAATAACTTAATTAGGTTCCATAGCTATAGTTTGCTAATTACGATTTGTAGCTACATGTTAGAGGGAGGAGAGAGGCGAGCGAGAGAGGGTAGAGAATGGAGAGAGGTGAACTGTATTTGTATATATATCGAATTGTATATGTATATCTGTCAGATAATTGTATATATGTAACTGGTATACATATGTATTTGTATACCTGGCGAGCGCGATTGGGAGAGGGGGGGAGAGATGCGAGCGAGATTGGGAGAGGGAGGAGAGAGGACAGAAAGTGGAGAGAGGCGAATTGTATTTGTATATCTGTCATATAATTGTATAATTTGTATTTGTATATGTATAAGAGAGGATAGATGTGAGAGAGAGGAAGAGAGGAGAGAGACGCACATAATTATAGCTAAAAAGAGGTTGCGAGTGGTAATTAATTCAAACTATAGTTATGTTAGCTAATTAACTAGTTTATGTTTACTGATCTGCGTAATTTTCCCATCTTTTTATTTATCTTAAGAAATTAATATAATATAGGGAAAATTAGCAACTAGTCAAAATTTCTAACATAATTATTAAAAACATCTACACTTTAAAATAGTTATTTAAAATGTCAATATATCATTATTTTAGCAAATAAAATGTATCCTGATATAATTAAACTTTTTTCCTTTTATTTCTCAAATCAGGCCTTGGACTAATTTTTACTCCACTATCTGATGAAAAAAAAAAAAACACATTACCCACTTTCCCCTCTTTCTAGGTTTTTACCTCAAATCCATCCTTTCTCTCTTTTGTGTTTTTCACCATTGTTCTCTCCTTTCCTTGTCTAAGAAAATCACCTCTTCGAATTTTCTCCACTTTGTTCAAGAAATCTAACAATTCATTCAAAAGATTTTTCACCCATTGATAAAGGTAAATACATTGTCACCAAGTATCTTTTATATACGTTCATATATAATAATTTTGAAAAAATAAATAAATTGTCGGTACTGAAAAAGTTGATGAACTTGATGAAAATCAAAGTGATGAAGAACAGCTTTCCAAACATCAAATCGATGAAGAGGTATTTAATTATGTTTCACAAAAATTTTAGTAAATATTTTGAATGTGTTGTCATTGTAGTTAAGTATGTGAATGTATGTCTATTTCGATGAATGATAAGTTTGAAACATAATTTATATTTTTATTGAATAAAATAACGTTTGTATCCAACTCGAAATTGTAGTCACAGTTATATATCTTGCATAACAAATAATGTGTATATTTGTATGTTATTTGTTTCTCCTTTACACAAGATTTGTATTTTTTTAAAATTAGTTGTATCATTTCATATTTTCAGAATATTGTATCCATCCTCGAAATTGTATTATTTTCATTTATGTATTTTGTTTTGTATATGTATTCATTTAATTGTCCCCCCTTTACATAAAATTTTGTGAATTTTTTAAAATTAGTTGTGTCTTTTCATATTTCAGAGTCTATTTTATTTTTTTCCTGAATATTGTATCCATCATCAAAATTGTATTATTTTCATTTATGTATACTGTTTTGCGTATGTATCCATTTAAATTTTATTGTTGTTTTAAGTACAATAAGTATGCCAAAAGTTGGAGACATATTTTTTTCTGTTTTAACTTTTATGTTTGATACAGGGATTGCGGTATTTTTATGCTTGTTTATGCCGAGTATTTGTCTTACCACCAAGGGAATTCAACAGGCACCATCGATGCAGAATTTCTACGGTCAAGATACGTTGCACTTCTTTGGAACTATGCTCAATAGAAGAATGTTGTAGGAGTCATAAGTGACAGCGAGACACCTCCAAAACCTAATAGACCTCATATAGTGTGTGAGAGTAGTGAAATAATTGAAATACAATAGTCGGTGCTTATGTTTCCTCTTGTTAATCTTTTGGGGTCTATAGACTTTTGTTTACTATCCATTTGCTTGAGGATGTATTCCCTTTAGACTTGTAGCTTTATTCAAAACATTTTGTTTAGTACATATCTTGACCAGATTTTCTTTAGTACATTTTTTATATTTTATGTATTCAAAAATCATATTCTATTTTTCTCCTTCCCCTTGCCATGATTTTGACAGGCCACAACTTTAAGTATGTCTTTGTTTGGTGTGGGTTAGTAATTGTGTTATGTCATGTGAGGTAATTTGCAAGTCTTGACAGAGAGAACTAGTTAGCTCCAACAAAGATATATGGAATGGCTAAACAATCTATTGTTTTTTTCGATACTGTCATATAACATAACATCCTAAAAACAAGACAAATCTACTGATGTAAACTCAATTTTCAGTACACATATAATTGGCTACACATACAGACTACAATTACTATATCAACATAATTTTCACTACATTTTAAAATCAAAATACACTTCTACATTATTATTTTTCTTAAAATACAACAAAATTTCGCTATTTTTTACGAAATTAAGCGCTTTAACTGCAGTAGATATATGACATAGACACTTAAGAGGACACCATAACATCGGACTCCGATGGAACATGAGTTTTCACTTCAGCACCATGAGGTTGTCACACTTTTGAATTGAAAAAACGATAATCAATCTACTTGACTTCCACGAAGAATGTTGATTATCAATGGTGAATTGATAGACGACAATGGAGTTTGAGGAATAAGGGAGAGAAGAGCGATTTTGGGTCAACTGATCTCTATAACGTATTGAGGATTTTCAGTAATGTTTATCTTATTTGAAAATATTCTTTTCCTTAATTTTCTCCAATTAGTTATTTACTAGTTGTATTCTGTCAACTTAAAGAAAATAAAAAAAATACGTCAATAACAAACTAAAATATTCACATTTTTAATAAATATTGAAAGTGTGGCTAAGGGATCCTATTAAATGTTAAAATATTATTGTTCTGAAAATTTTCCTATAATATATGTAGAAGCATATGCTATGGGCCTATGGCCATTCAGAACTCGTGGAATTCAGAGCCAGTTAATGGGTCACTTTGTAGATGGGGCCTTCTCATGGGCTTTTGGTCCAACAGTTTTAAGCCCAATATAACTATAATTCATTAGTTATGCTTAAATACTTGGAAAATTTTATGTTCCATAACAAAATAAGACCCTATATTATTATATTACTAGTGTATCTGACTGCGCGAACTCAGTATAAAATATATATATTTAAATTTAGTATACCCTCTTTTTTATGAAAATAAAATAACCTTTAAACAATTTAAACAATACATATTTGAGTGAATTAGTAAATGTGAATTATTTAAAAGATATATTATGAAATATATAGTGTATGAGGATTTTTTTATTCTTTTTTAATTATTTGCTATAGAATCTATATCCATATTAACCATAAATATGTGAATGAACTTAAGAGCAGGATAATGTGTTAAGTTTAATCTTAACCTTATCAACATTATCCTGCACATAAATATGTTATCCTTATTCTTATCCTGCACTATATTAAATTTTAAAATTTTTCGTGAGACATATATCACAATTGTATAATCTATGTAACTTAAATGTGTTCTTTTTCTTACGAAATGCCTTTGTATATATATATTCTTATTTTCTTCTTTATTTTCCTTTTAATGTTGATTAAAAAACCAATGATTTATTATTTCCTGAATAATTCATTCATTAGAGGTTTGTGAGTTATGTGATAATGACAAATAATCAAATTCATGTTGGACATTATTTTTAATGTATGGATATTAGTAAAGGATTATTTGCAAGTTCAATGCAATTATTATTTATGACCGCACGAAGCGCGGGAAAATTACCTAGTTATAGAATAAGCATGAACAATCCAAATACATGTCTTTTAATTGTATCAATTTGCTTTTCTTTATGTCTTCTTACTTGTTGATCTTCTATTATATCGCGCCTCCACATAAAAAAATAGAAATAATTGGAGAAATAGTATTAACTTTGTAATACAATTGGTTATAATTTCAATATGGTATTACCGAATACCGTACCAAATCGAAGTTTAATTTACCGTTTCCCGAATTACCAAACCGAAATTTAAAATTTTGATATTTGGTATCTACTTTAAACTACCAATTACCGAATTACCAAACCCAAAATTTAAAAAATCCAAACCGAATACCGAATGCCCAAACCTATCCATTATCTATAAAATTAATAAAAAAATATATTAAAAAGATTAAATTAGACGGATTACAATTTTTTATATTAATAACAAATAGATTAAAAGTTTTGTTAAAAAAAAAATTTAAAAAAATGATAAAATATAATATCACAAACACAAAAAAATTAATGTTATAAGATCAAATTTGAAAGGAGGTTTCTGAAATTATCCGTCCTTAAGGAAATTTGTGTGGTTTAAAAGAAAAGGAGAAAAAGAGTAAATCATTTTTGTTGTGTGTTTTATGGAAAAAATAAAGGTGGGTCTATTTAAAATGTGACATTATTGCGGGTACTTATTTCCCACTGGACAGAAACAATAGAAACTCCGTCTGTTTCTATTTACTTTTCCAATTTTGACGTGATACACTTACTAAGAAAAATAATAATTAACATAATGTGTTTATTATTTTACTTTTATTAATTGATAGAATTTTAAAGTTGATTTATTATTAAAGATGTTCTATCTTTTTCAATGATATTAACTCTCTAAATAAATTGAGGGTATAATAAATAAAAAAATATTACTCTTTTCTTGATTTGTCAAAATGATAAGTCAAAACTAGACAAACAAAAAGAAACAAAAGAGTATATTTATTGGATTTTACAATATATATACATAATTCGGATGAAAGTTGTTGGATTTTTGGAAATTCACATCCAATAGATTTTCCCCTTTATTAATAAATAAAAGTCACGAGTTTAATTAAAATTTAATTGAATGTCATATAATTGTGTGTTGTTAGAGAGAATTTTAAGCATGAAAATAATGTTAGGGGCAAATTCAATGAAGGAGGATATTTTTTATTCAATAGATAGAAGAAATGTCAAATTTGATTTAATTGGTGAAAGAAACATATTTTGAGTCATTTTTAATACGTTAAAGGACATTTTTTAAACGTATTTTTTATTGTAAAATTAAATAGGAAACTTATGGAAAAGTAGTAACAAAAAATGAAACCAGACCCTTGTAATTCTTAATACATCGAGCGCAAATTCAGTCATATTACAGGAAGTAGAGGAGGATGAGGATTGATGCGCAAATAATTTTCGAGAAGTGAAGTTTCAAATATCTTGCGTACATAATTCAAGGAAATGTGGAGATAAATGAGGATGCCACACCTTATTAAAACGGGGTGAATGAGTTTGAAGCTCGTACCCAGACAGTGTCCTATGTGATAAAAATTAAAAGTATTGCCGAGACTTAAAGGTAAGTTCTATAGAATGATGATTACATTGATTATATTGTATGAGGAGTGTTGGCTAATTAAAAAATTCACATGTTCACAAGATGAAAGTATCATAAATGAGGATGCTTAAATGGATGTGTGTACTTACTAAAAGAGACAAGATTAAGAACGAAAATATATAGAGCAAGACAATAGCAACCTCTGTGATGGATAAGATGCGGGATGTGAAACTGAGACGGTTCTAGCATGTCAAGATGAAGAGCAAAGATGTCATTATCAGAAGGTGCGAGAGATTGACAATGATAGACTGCAGAGAGATAGATGTAAACCGTGGAGGATGAAGAGCAAAGATTTTCTGTTTCTGCTTTTTTTTAAGAAACAGAATTTTTTATCTTCTTCTCAATAACATAAAAACTATTTCAGCTTCTATCTAAAAGTAGTTTTACCATTAACCAAATACCATATTTTTTAAAAATAATATTTATTTATTTTTTCAAATAAGTGTCGTCCCAACAACAATATCAAACATACTTTTAGTATATTATTATTATTATTGTTATTGTACGTAGCTAACGTCAATGTATGCATTGAATATTATGGGAGGGAGTAGTGCTGGAGATGACGTACCCCCTCCCAAATTAAAGATTCACCAAACAAAATTAGTTGAGACAAAGAAACTTTCGTTGTTGTAATTAATTGGAGGAGCCTATGGTAGTGAGAGATGCACAAAACTTTCATATCTTTGAGACATTTGTGATCCTCAATAATTTCAGATCGAGACCTCTCTACCTCTAAGATAGGAACTTAAACCATATGTAATATTCATGCTCAATGCTTCTACTATTTTCTTTATATCATTATGTCTATCTCAAGTTCAAACACCAAATTATTGTGTTTGAAACTATATAAATCTTATAGTGTCAAGAGCTAATTATTTTTTATTTTTACTCCTTTTCAAATTACAAAAAATCCTTAAAATTAAAGGATTCGGGATACATCAGCAGACATGTGGATACATAAGTCGCGATACATTGCTATTCAGGAAACCTGCGGATACATAGCTTATGGATATATCCGAGAGGGGGATATGGATGTATTTGAGAGGGGAGGGATGTATCCGAAATGATAGAAATGTATCCAAGAGAGGATAGAGATGTATCCGAGAAGGAATTTTTGTATTTTTTTTAGATGGTAAGAAAGTTAGAAATTATGATAAAATAAGACGTGTATTTAGGTAATCCTAGATTTTATTACACCAACACATTGTTTACTAACCATACACTAATTAATTCCTTCATTTTAAATCATATATACATTTTTAATTTTTTTGTGATCATGAGATAGGAGTTTGACTCAATGGTAGTAATAACAACGAAAAGTGAAATCTCCATGATCATGAGGCGTACCTAGTCTTTGGACTACGGATTCAACTGAATTAAATATTTTCAATATGAAATATAGATAAATATTAAAGTCGTATGAATATAAAATCACAAAATAATTGAAATATTCAAGTATACCAATATTTTCTTTAGTAAAACAGTCTAACATATTTAGTGTGTATTCCTAGATATTCAAATGATGTGCTTCACTTTCACCATTTGAGCAATATATATTTGTGTGGAAGAGATCGAGCTACTTTCCAGTGGGATATATATTATGTGCATCAAAAGATTTTCTGTTAAAATACAATGGCATAAATGAACCTTTGTTGTAATGGTATGAGATTGATGAGACTGACTTTTAACGGAGGTCAGAGTCCATAGATGATCAATTTCTAATAGTTCGATGATATATTTGAGCTTTTTTCCTTTAATTTATATTTCCTTCATTTCAATTTATTTGTCTCATTTAGAATTTAAGATAGTAAAGAATACGTTTGAATTTTGTGATTTCAAATCAAAGATGTTGTATAATATATATACCAAAATTTCCTTTAATTTTGTGATCTTAAACATGTCAAATGAAATGTTAAAATTAAAAGATCGTCAAAAACAGAAAAAAAAAAAAACATTCTTTTTTGAAACAGAAAAAAGAAAAAAGACGAACACATTGAAATAGACAGATTAGTTGCATTTTGTATCGGAGAAGATGAATGAAAAAAAAAAGATCTTGAAAATAACACGTAGATCTGAATGAGACTTGCCGAGGAGGATTCATAGTTTTGATTTCTAGTTCACGTGAACTCAATATTTTTTTCCCAAAATTTTCACAATTTTCACTAGAACTTTTATATATATATATATATATATATAAATATCTGATTCTGAATGCAGTCATTATTATATATACAACTTTTATTCTAAAGGATGGAACATAAAACACCCTATTCGCTCGTATGTGAGGACATATCTCTTTATCTTTTTATGTAGCCTTAAATCCTTTTGAATCAAGATGAGAGAAATGATATATCGCATTTATAAAAGGAGTGCCAAGTATAATTGGCGGATGCAATTGATTTTTTACTAAGAGAAAGAAGTGAGAAATGCAAACTTTATTTTGACAGATACGGGCATTTGATAATTTATACTTTATATCTAAAGCATGCCCTGATGCAGATTTAACCACATGAGTAGTTTTTTCAAAATATTTTGAAGGAATTAATCCTTTTTGAATACAGCTAACATCAGTACCACTATCAATTATAGCAATAGCAGTTATAGGCAAATGATTATCAATTAAAATAGTGCATTTAATATGTCATTTATGAGCAGTTATAACTTGCATCATTCCTAAGAAAGAATTGGATTTTTCAATGATTTCATCATTTGAAATATCAGCTTCATCAATCCGTTCTTTTCCTTTAGAAGAGGAAGGAATAGCAATTTCAGAAGTATTTTTCTCAAGTTGAGTAACGCGATGATCACAAATCATTTGATTTTGTTTAAGAGATTTAATCTCTTGCTTCAAATTTTCAACTTCAATTTTTAAATCATCAAAAGAAGTGTTTCTAGTAAAAGAGGCGTCTTTTGTAAAAGTAGCCTGTTTTTTATAAATACGATTATTAACTTCTGCTAAAGAATATGGAGCAGAATAATCAATTTCTTCTTTTAATTTTGAATAATTGCTTTCAGCATTTTTAGAAATAGTTTGAGAACTAGAGGCTAAGTGAATAATTTTTTCACGAATCTTTTCATCAGAAACTTCTTTCAAAAGTTCAATCACATTATCAGATGTGAGGGTTTGCATATTAAGAT